>CM055271.1:35457034-35473087 GCA_029237695.1 Conchocele bisecta
TCGGATATGTTTTCCCATTCACGGCACTAACTTACTATTCTCTATTACTGTACCCACGATAATACAAAATTGAAACTAACACTATCATAGTATGTCGTAGACATGTAGCCTATTTCACCAACATTGCAAAGTATACTTTTCTAGCAAAGTATACATTGAAGGAGAAATCATTTATTTTCCTGAAATGCATTATTTCATAGAACTAACAACTGCATATATTTGATGATTAAAAGTATGCAAAATTATTATACTAAATTTATTACATTATCACAGCCAAAATGGCTGTGATAATGTAATAAATTCAGTATAATAAAAATTAATAAATTTATCCTAAAATTGAAAATTTCTCCCTCAAAGTATACTTCGCAATGTTGGTGAAACAAGTTACAGGTGACTTCATTCACTTGATTTTCATTTAAGATTCTTCAAAGAAGAATCACTCAAAATACTTATTGAAAATCAGGCGGCTAGCCTGGGGTATACGTTTCAATAATATAGTTTTCGTCTTTCCGTAATTAGAAATTGAGGTGCCGGGATATTTAAACGTCATATATTGATTCACCGATTGGTTATCTAAAAATATCCGAAATATATATATGTAGATATTCACCGATTTATACTTATTCTTACATTTAAATGTATTACAAAGCAATACACATTTCTATTGTGACAAATGATAAATAATACTTGTCGTACCGTATGTAAAATTACAAATTATCCATTATTTACCAGGAGGTATGCTTATCAAGGGCGATAACTAAAACGCCCAGTGAGCCGGGTTTGAACAGATAAAACACTGGTATTACCTCCCTTGCCTCGTCAGTACGACAGCGACTTGTTCTCGCCCGTGTAGTGGGCACATGCAGGGTCACGGCCTTCTCGCGGTTAACAAGCAGGGTCGGATCCAGCATTTGGGAAACGGGGGAGGGGGTGTCCTATTTTCGAGCTCCACGGTTGCAACCACGGACCCCCCCCCCCTCCAGATCCGCCCTGACAAGTACTGAATTAGCGAGCCCGGCACAAGGTACACTCATACCACTTTCGATGTTTGAAAAGAGTGCTCTTTCTTATAGATATTATATTAATATCAGAGTAAAAATAGGTATGACGTGTGTCGTTCAATTCATACCACAAAGTGCATGTGCCCGATGGAACGCCAAATATATATAAACTCAAATAATTAATGCTAGCTCAAAATATTTATCCAGGGCTGCATTAAATTGTTGGAGCTAGCATCAAATCTTTTGAAGAGCTCTCTAAATCATTTGGAGCTATCTCTTAATAGTTAATGCTAGGTCTAATAATTTAGAGTTAGCAATAATTATTTGAGTTTATGTAGATTCGGCGTTCCATGAACGCCAAATCTACATAAACTCAAATAATGAATACTAGCTCTAAATATTTCACGCTAGCTCTAATAATTTAGAGCTAGCAATACTTATTTGAGTTTATGTATATTTGGCGTTCCATAGTGCCCAAGGGTGGACAGTCCAGGGGGCCGTTTCACTAAACTTCGTAAGATTAACATGTTCGTAAGTGCAAATTTAGGATCATCTGGTAAGTTCAATTGATGAATTTACATTTATTGAGCATAGGCTGCATATGCAGCCTATGCTCAATAAATGTAAATTCAATAATTGTTTACACGAAAACATTGCTATTAATGTGAAATTTACAGACAATCATAATTTTGCACTTACGAACATTTTAGTCGTACGAAGTTTTGTGAAACGGGCCCCAGGTACGTCGGCAACTGCTTGGTGTCTCTAACAGGCGGCAGTCCAATCAATACGCTCGCCATACAGTGTGGCTGTGATTGGACAAATGGGGCTTATGGGATGTGTGATCAGTGTAGCTCCTGATCAAATAACGCTCTCGTGTAACCTGATAGCGAGCTATGTTGCTTCTTAGAAGCATGCCGGGGGCTTCCCTGGTGGAATGGCGAGCAGTGCAGATCCTGATCAGACCGTGCGGATGCGGATGCACAGGCTGATCTGGATCTACACTGGTCAATCTTTCCAGTCGCAGCCACAAATATGACCAGTGTGAACCCTGTTTGTACTGTCTGGTTGCCCGGGTTGATCTTGAACTATGCTGGTTGTGCACGTTATAAGGTCCGTTTCTCAATAGGCGGATAGACCATGTAACGGTACTGTGTTGTGAAATGTAATAATAGTTTTCTGCGGTGCGCTCAAGCATAGCGGAAAACTGTTGTCTTCAATACACGGAAGTGTAGCACGTGCAGCGAGTAGGACTGGTTGTTATCACGTGGTGTGCGGGCTGTAAGGCGTGTATCGTCATTCTTGCGACAGCAGTCACTGCATAAACAGGCAATTTTCTCATACGAGTGATATGATTAGATATGTAAATGTAAATCTAATGCATGTTATTGTACATGTACAGATGTGTGGGTCCCGTGCTTTCTAGAGTGGATTTGGCCCTAGAGGTTTGTCTCTAGTTTTACCGCAGGGACCACTGGGGTTGTGTACTGTCCATCTCGAACCATGCAGTAAAGATCGCAACCAGCAGATATAAGTATGTGTTTGTGTTTCATTTCAGGCCAACTGGAGTATAGTTAAGACATACTTTGATTGAACGACTGCTCGAGACAGACTATTTAAGTCCCCATCCTATATAGGCTAGCACGGGTAGGAGTTGGGAATGCACCCGGGGTCTCTGGATCCGCAGTCCGACGCTCTACTTACTGAGCTAATCTGGCCAACAGCTGTATTGTGTGTCTGCCCGTGCTTGACTGGACAATTAACACGCGCCGTAATTGAAAATAACTCGTTAGTGGGTATATACAAATGGCTCATATAAGGCATGACAGAAAATGAAAAGTAGTAGTACAGTGTAACCTGCTGCGTGGGCATGTACCTTTAAATCCCCATAGACACTCCGTGAAGATGTCTATGGGGATTTAACATGGGGAAATTTTGTTTTCGCAATTAAAATCAATATTTGACCAAATTTCACGAAATAAAAAGAAGGCTTATTCTTAAATTTTCATTTAATTTAATATTATCGAAACAAATATTTTTTTGCATTGTTTATTTGGCCGTAAAATTTGGGCAGCTTTCGTGAAACAGACTATTGTAGTGTATACTGTTATGTAGTCTTGCCTTTTGTTTGCTACATTCTTGTAACCAGTGTGTTTGTCATCTTTAGAGCATGTAGAACACAACTGGGGTTGGTTACATTTTGTTCGCCAATTCATTTGGCCGCCATCTTGGATTTCAATATGGCCGTCCTGAAATGATATATTTATTATATACACACCATTCGAATACTGGTAGAATATTGTTTCTTTTTGTAGAGATAATCATCTTTTGACCACACACAACCGAACTTATTTTCAGTTGTCATCTTAGAGTTAAAAACCCTGAACTTATTATATACAATATATTGTATTATTCATATCTACATTTATAATGCCGATAGAATGTTTTTTCTTTTTTTTCTTTTGCTATGACGATGGTCTAGTAACATAAGGTCGTAAGTGCTATGCTTTACTAAAGCATAGCACTTACGACCTTATGTTACTAGACCATCGATGTCATCTACATATTTCATAGAATATAACTGGGGTTGGTTCCATTTTTTCTGATATCGGGTATGGCATAAATTCTGATTTCCAAATGGCCGCTATTTAAATATTATTTGTTGTGTCTTCGCTACGTACTGTCTTTAGAAAAGTGTAATTTTTAAATAAGTTGTGCTGGCTGTTTTGCTACATTCCTGCAACCAACGTTCTTTATATCATCAAAGAAAACACGAGTTGGTCCTAAATTATTCTAATTTTCAAAATGTCTCCTGTGAAAATCGTAGTATTCTGATATAATCATGCACACATCATTTAGGTGGATTTTTCCAGATTATAATACAGTCAAACCTCAATCAACGGCCACCTCTCTACAACAACCACCTCTCTATAACAGGCAGTAGTTTATACTCCAATTGGGTAAATGCCTCTATATTTAACCTTCCTATAACAGCCACCTCTCTATAACAACCAGTCTTGAGTCTTCCCATGGGTGGCTGTTGTAGAGAGGTTGTACTGTATATGAAAGATTATTATATATGACTGAAGTCAATTTAAAATCACCGTTTATGACAAACATGTTATATTTCAAAATGGCCGGTGTGTTTATGCAGAAATTGTCTTAAATTACGGATACAGCGCTTTCAATAAACGATTTTCCTATGGGAACTTAAAATGGCGGCTAAAAATATATATATTTCTTTAATATTTGTTTTATTTGTGGACAATTTTCAAAATCTAACTTTTATTTTCTTAGTTACATCAGTTTCAAGCTATCTCGTCAGGTTTCTGAGTCAATTTCCAAAATGTTTCGTTTTTTGATATCGGCCCCATGTTAAATTCCCATAGGAAAATCTTTGTTTCGCAATAAAATCAACAATTTTTTTTGGGGAGGGTGACTGTTTTGTTATTGATGAACAAGTACTTACTTTTAAATATGTTTTATATTTAATGTGTTTAATAGCCAAATGTTCGTCGGCAGCAAAACGTGGAACAGACAGTAGACATTCATGAACTGAAATGGCTCAGGCGAGCGCAATATACATGTACCATGTTATGGTAAAATAGTAGGAAGTTATTCAATTGAAGATAGAAACTCAAATGCCAACTAGCTATCACACTATGTACCAGGCCGCACATGACATAGATAATAGTACGTTAGTGCCATGAATGGGAAAAAATATCTGGCAAGGCTCAGGAAACGGGATGGGCGAGGCTCTGCCGAGCACATCCCGTTTCCGTGCCGCGCCAGATGTTTTTTTCCCATTCACGGCACTAACCTACTATTCTATTTATCCCGTCAACACCTACAAATGGCTGTAAAATGCAAAAATAGTATTGACTGGATATCAAAAATGTTTCACGGCACCGTGTTTCATGGCACATACGCACTGTGTTGACGGGATAAAAACTCTTGCAGCAAATATTTCCATATGGAATGAAAAGGACGTTCTCGTAACTTTTAACTACAACAGGCACACAGCACGAAATCCAAAATGAACATTAGGAAGTTGAAAAGGACTTACAGCAGGCATGGTGTACCAAGTACACAAGTGTCAGATGAAGTCCCCAATTTGCCTCCCAGGAATTTTCTGATTTTGCAAAGCAATTGGATTTCTGTAATGCCACATGCTCTCTCTCTATATATATACATGTATATAGCATATGTACAGTGGGTTAGCTGAGCGAACAGTAGTCATTGTGATACACATTTTCTTAAAAACAAAAGGTGTATGCACATACCATTATTTGGGTATACTGGAATATCGAAACTCTCATCACCGGCATTGAATGGTCACCACCACAGTTATTGATGGGACGACGGCTTCAGTCCAGTTTACTGACCACTTGTGAGCAGGTATTGCCAAACCATGTTTTGATTTGTTAAATATTATAATTTACATCAGTCTTTGGTATACAAGCAGTGTAAAGAGGATGGGAACGAAATATTGATATCTTATAGAGTTCCTCTCCACAGTAGCTTTAACCCTTTCAACCCTAAGTGAATGGACTGTGATATGCTAATGTTCCGACCAGTCCAATGGTCACAAAATGATTTTCAGATTCGTCCATTTATGAAAAGGGGGTGTTTTTGTCCTCAAAAATATTAAAATTACTTTCAAAAAGTGCCGATCTTGATGTCGAGACGGCTCGTTACGAGCCGGCTCATGTGGATCTGCACTTTTTGCATAAACCGATATAGCGGGATTTCGGTTTCAAAGGGTTAAAATTAAAAGCTAAACAGTTGGACTCAGGAAAGACAACAAACCCTTGAGACCAGCTTCAGGCTGCTAGCGCAATGTCATATCCGACATTGTACAGTGTACAGACTGCAGATGGTGCATCATATCGCTGTAACAGATGCAGGGACAATATGATTATTGAAAAGTATTTAAATCAATTGCATGTAGTATGTATGTATAACTTTATTTCCTCCAATGCTAGGAGAGTACATAATTTGAATTAAAAAAACAATACATGGATAAACAATTATCAAATTTCATATCAATAGCTTCATTTTCAAAGCAACTGTGCGATGGAAATGCAGCTGAAGACATTCTCAACCCAATAAACATTGTCGCACATGGGCCTTGCGAAATGCTCTCTGATCAGTGATCGTTAGGCTGAATATATACGACACAGTGTGCGTGCACATTCTGTTAAGAACAGAAAATATTCGTCTTCCACCATAAAGTTCATAATCATGTCGTGTTTTCCTCCTAACACGTGTATAATCAATGTTTCAGTGTCATTGTTCAATAAGTATTCATATAGCCGCCTACCAAATTTCTCCTTGGTATACTGCCAAAATTGGCACAACACTATTCTAACGGCAGCGTAATTACACTCGCGTAGTAAATGAACGAGTTCGTCATCAAAATCGGCCCAACATTTACTACATATCCTGGGGCTATCAGGATCAGAACGGTTGATTCTAACTGTACATAGCTTTGCAGCAAATGTACAAGCGCGCAACCTTGACGGATGTTTCAGTGCAGCATACCACAAATTTGATGGTGTTAAAGATATTTGAATGTTTCCAAATCTTGTAAATTGCAAGTCATTTACCATGCTCGACCTCCATCGCGCAACATCCGCCAAGCTAGTGGCGCCCTTACATTGTTCTTTCCAGGCATGTTTCGAGGGAGTCTCACTGTTTATTTTGAACAAATATAGATTAGCAGTCAAGTTATGTTTCTGTAATACTCGAATCATGTCTGGAATAAAACCATACTGCACATGCGCACTGTTCATTGTGAACTGATAAAGTCTGTGAATAAATAGATATTTCACGATATGTGTATTGTCGCACCTACACAACATTCCAAAAAAGTTCAACTTCTGCATGTCAATATACGACTCCAGTGTTGAAGAACCTATCATACCCAGGGCACACGCAGTTCTTGTTTGAGTTGGAAATGACTGAGATACCTTAATACAAAAATGGTGTACTGTAGTGGTTTGGTTGATTATTGGAGACTGACGTCATTTTCCATTAACCAATCAAGTCATTGCGCGTCATGTGATTCGATATTTTCAAAGATGGCGGCTAATATTTATTGACAAAGAGGAAGTGAATGTGTTTGATTTTAAAAAGTTAATTTAGGTTAGTGTGACGCGTTTTTGGTACAGTTTACACTCGAAATCTTTGAGGTTTATGTTAATGTATTAGCAACTGTGAAATCTATGCCGATAACCTATCACAACTGCGGTTTCGACACGCTATAACACGTTGTATAGGCGAGTTTTAATTGACGACTTCGTGTGGGATTTTCATACAATGGTGGCGAATGCTAGTTTTGTACCTTTCATAACTTTTAATCTTCAGACCCGGGCGCATTTGAATTGTTTTGTACATTGTTTAGAATGGTGTTTCGTGTATATACAAACACTACTTGACCATCCAAGACACGCTAGCATCACGCGTGCTCCCACCCGCTCCAAGTTAAGTGATCAGTAGCCTATTTCATCAACATTGCAAAGTATACTTTAGTAGCAAAGTATACTTTGAGGGAGAAATTTTCAATGTTTTGAAAAATTTATTAATTTTTATTATACTGAATTTATTACATTATCACAGCCATTTAATGGCTGTGATAATGTAATAAATTCAGTATAATAATTCTGCATACTTTTAATCATGAAATATATGCATTTGTTAGTTCTATGTGAAATAATGCATTTCTGGAAAAATAAATGATTACTCCCTCAAAGTATACTTTGCTAGTAAAGTATACTTTGCAATGTTGATGAAATAGGCTACAGACATTGTTGTACATACATACATAAACCATCCTATCAACAGGTTCTTGACCTATTTTGTGCGCTTGAATTACTTTTGTTTTTACTTAGCAATGTTATGCTCTTAACCCTTCCAACATCATAGGCCTGTATAGTGGTATTGGCAAAACGTGTAAATCCAGATAAGCCGACTCGTGAAGAGGCGTCTCATCAGGATATGCACTTTTTGCAAGTAATCTTAATATTTTTGAGTACAAAAACACCCCTTTTTCATAAATGGACCAGTCTGAAAACCATTTTGTGACGGTTGAATTGGTTGCAAAATAAACATATCAAATTTCATTCGAGTTATTTATGGGTGAAAGGGTTAACTCTTGATTATTCTTAACATTTGATTCATTTTCGCAACAACACATTGGTCTATGTCATAATTAGGAGAATAGTAGGTTAGTGCCGTGAATGGGAAAAAATATCTGGTAAGGCATAGTAAACGGGATGGGCAAGGCTCTGCCGAGCACATCCCGTTTCCGTGCCGCGCCAGATAGTTTGTCTCATTCACGGCACTAACATACTATTCTATTTATCCCGTCAACACCTACAAATGGCTTTAAAATGCAAAACAATAACCCCAACCACCGCACATATTCATAGGCTGTGATTAGGTCGTATTGACAGGATATCAAATATGTTTCATGGCACCGTGTTTCCCGGCACATACGCACTGTGTTGACGGGATAATATGTCTTTATTAGGAGATACTATAATCCTAATTATGAGATAATAATTCATAATTAGGCGATACCAAGTCCTAATTAGGAGATAATAAGTCCTAATTATAAGATAACTATGTAATAATTAGGAGATACAAACTCCTAATTATTGAGATACTAATCCTACAACGCAACTTAGTATCTTGTATGACCCGTCAAGCTCATCGATCAAAACAATGTAGTATCAGGGGCGGATCTGGAGGGGCGGTTCCGGGGCTGCACCCCCGCCTCCCGTTCAGCCACATAGTTTAAATATATCACAGTTTACCACCAGTTGGAGTCTGAATTTAAATGCCGTAAAACACAGGAAAGTGCATTTTGAAGAGCTCGAAAATAGGACAAAATGCTGGATCCGCCCCTGAGTATTGTCATCGTGATATCGTGATATCGCGTTTCATTGGTCAAACTACTTCACATGACGTTACAGAATGTCGTCAGTGTAATGACGTAACGTAAACAAGTCCGCGTTATTTTCAACCGAGCATAACAAATGTATCTAATAAATAGAATATCAGACGTGTATCTTTTGATATCAACGCTAGGCTTGGAAATCGAAGGACTTCCTCACAAACCTCGAAATTCCTACACGTTTCCTATTTCCACGTTTGCTATTGCTTTTATATATTGCCTTATTTCTCAATAAAAACATGGTTTGACATGACTTGAGAATCATTTTCCAATGTAAATGATTCTTAAGAGTGAAGTGCTGTCAAAACATGTAATAAATGAACTGTAAAGTGCTGTCAAAGATGGTTTTTGATGATAAAAATGGAAAAAAATATATATTTTAAATGAAGATCCTTTAATAAGAATCTATCAAAAACAATTATTGAAAATCAGGCGGCTAGCCTGGGGTATACGTTTCAATAATATAGTTTTCATCATTCCGTCGCTAGTAAAGTCGTTAAACGCGCTTTTAAATCCATTCAATAAATAAAGTAAATGGTTATGTGTAAACTTTCAAAAATATAATTAAATATTGAGAGTTTTCTTGTGAATTAATTATTTAATTAATCCGACCGTGTCAGCAGTATGTTTTTCATATTAATTAGCCATGCGATTTTCTGCATGTACGCTGCATTTAATAGTATATTATACATATTTACTGGCTATGGGCGATAACTCAGATAATCACTACTAAATTGTTAGTGGAATAAACATGATAAATAAGGGCCAACAAACACCAGAATATATAGTGTATACTTTTATGTATTTTTGCATTTGTTTCTTCTCTCATTCTTGTAACCAATGTTTTTTGGCATCTTTAGAGCACGAAGAACAAAACTGGGGTTGGTTCCATTTTTTTTTCGAAAATTCCTTTGGCCGCCATCTTGTATTTCAAAATGGCCGCCCTGAAATGCGATATTCATAATATATACACTTGTAATACAGGTAGAATATTGATTAGTTTTTTGGTGATACTCATCTTTTGACCACAAACAACAACACCAGTGTTATTTTATTTTTTAACAACCACCATGGCGGCCATCTTAGATTTGAAAATGGCCGCCCTGAAATCGTATACACTATATTGTAATATTCATATCTACATTTGTAATGCAGATAGGATGTTGTTTTTTTCGGCTATGCCATCTATATAGTTCAAGTAATACAGCTGAGGTTAGTTCCACTTTTTCTGATAACTGGTATGGCCGACATTTGGTTTTCAAAATGGCCTCTATGTAAATGATATTTCTTATGTCTTAACTACGTACTGTCTTTAGTAAAGTGTATTTATACTTAGGTTGTGTTGACTGTTTTGCAGCGTTCTTATAACACACATTATTTGTATCATCAAAGAAAATATGAGTTATTCCTATTGTATTCTAATTTATATGCCGTGAAAATCATATAATTCTGTTTCCTTATGTGTATGAACTGACTGTTCAAATGGAGTGATATAGGGCAAATATATTAATACCTGTACACTCGTCTGATTGTGCATTGCCACCAGCCATCAAACATGTGTTGGTTGCACTCTGATTTGGCGCAAAGCAAAACTCGAATCAGTATGTCGCAGCTGGTATGGCTTGCAGCATGCAGTAAAGATTTCAACTCACATCGATACGATAGAACAAACGTTTCTTGAGTACAGATATGGAGTGTGATTTCATACATTCTGCAATAGAACACGCTAAGTGAAGCATTTCAATTTTTATTCCAAGTCACTGGGATACTTTATTATGTGGCAAGAAGGAATTCGTAGTAATAATATTTAAAGTTTTTATTCCAATGTGGCTCAAAAGTTTATGACCTTTAGCAAGTTGCAAGAAGGGTTTGGTATGTTTACGGTAATAAGGTGAACTTGGTAAAGCATAACGTGATAAAGCTTTTAAATACTACTGAGTATCAAATTCGTTTCAAATACAGCTATGTTGATGGATTCAAATGAATAGATGTATCTCTAAACTGTTAAAAGAGAACACTGACACTACCGATTTAGCTTACAATACAGTTCAAAATGTCTGGTTGCAAATTAGAAAAGGACATATATTCTGTCATTACGTCACTGTATGAGGAGTTGTCAACAAGCACCTATATAAAATACCCAGATTCGCTGGAGAAGGTGACGGACCCAGATAAATATCATCAGTAGATCTGTGGCTATGATGTCTATTAACATGTTTATTGTGGCTCTGCTATCATACAAGGTAATTGGTTGGTGATATGGTTCATACTTAGCAGCGGGAAGTATTGAGCAATCAATGTATTGACTAAAAAAAGTGTACCACTGATTACATATAACATGCATATAATAAATGCATATACATGCACATGTTTGATAATCGTTCTCCATAATAAACGTCTAAGAAGACACACACACTATCATATAAGCAAACAAAACTTTTGGTATTGAGTACAAAGTTTCCAAATAACGTGCATGCATAGTTTTAATGTCATACTATTTATTTTCGTATATAATTACATTACATATAACACCAATGAAACCTTTGAAACATATTACAAACCTAGTATTGTTGTCCGGTTAGCGCAATCGGTAACAAGCGCGCTTCTCACAAAGCGGCCCCGGGTTCGATCCCCGGCCGGGGCAGTATGTGAGATGGTATGATTGTCGCCAGATCGGACAAGTGGGTTTCTTCCGGGTTCTCCGGTTTCCTTCCACATTAATGATCGCCCTTACGCCTTCATCTGTGCCAACGAAAGCATTTGTATAAGTGCTCTCGTGCTTGTTTGTAATCGTTGTAAAATAAATAAAGTTTAACTGTTTTTAGTATTGTTATTTTATGTTCTTTTACTCAGCTTATATTATTAAGCTCTTATGGTTTTCAATAAATGAAAGATCCGTCTAATTTTCACAAATAGCCATACGGTTGTATTAGCATTTAATACCAAAAGATGATATTGCATGTGATGGATTGTACTGTATATCATTTGGATAAAACACAACCGCACAGTTATTCTGTGTCACAATGCGATAGTGACTGCAAATAACCTGGGGGCCGTTTCACAAAACTTCGGACATCTAAAATAAAATTTTCATAAGTGCAAAATTATGATAGTCTGTAAATTTCACATTAACAATTTGTTCTTGTAAACAATTATTGGATTTACCTTTATTGAGCATAGGCTGCTTATGCAGCCTAAGCTCAATAAATGTAAATCCATCAATTGATATTTCCGGACGATCCTAAATTTGCACTTACGAACATTTTAGTCGTAAGAAGTTTAGTGAAACGGGCCCATGATTAATACACATGAACGACTTGATTTATGATGCACGCAGAAAACCGTAAAATGCGATTTTCTCAAACTACATGCTAATGAGCCCCATAAATCAGGGTTATTAGAGGCGAAATATAGCTTGTGTGGCCATATTACCACACTCAGTTTGTCGTGCGATCTTATAGACGCTTTCAGTAAAAATTAAGCCAACAATATAAACAGCCCCGTTTTCTCAAAGATATGACTGAAATATTGATACCAATGGCTATTATGAATGCCAAAATGTGCCATACACTATCCTAAAGTATACACCTAATTCAAAATTATATTAACTGTGGATGTTTTTACATGTTACTCTTATTATTGATATTATGGCGACCGTTTGTAATTATTTTTAATGCTTAGACTATCTAAAGACACAATCAAGAGAGAGAGTTCGCTTTTAACAAATAAATGCCATGGAATTATTGTTAAGCCGAATCTAACTCCCATATATTTCTAATATGTTAATACATTTATCAGGAAAAAAAATACGTTCACAAATTGATTTTGGCGTAACAACCGGGCATGTTTAATATGACGCCAATGGCAATTGAACTTTTAAACGTAGATTGTTTACAAAACAGCGCCATAAAATACACTTCCGGACATATACAGTGCTCCAGATAAGCTTTGTGTCTAAATCAGCAATAAAAGTTTATAGTAAACACAATTTCTAGGTTGTGTATTAAATGTATATTAGCGTCAAATGGACTATATTTAGTAACGAAAACAATAAATAATCCATTTGTAAAAGTAAAATACGCAATGATTTCAAAATCATTGCGTATTTTACTTTTACAAATGGATTTTTATTGTTTTCGTTACTAAATATAGTCCATTTGACGCTAATATACATTTAATACACAACCTAGAAATTGTGTTTACTATAAACTTTTATTGCTGATTTGTACTCTCATGGGGTCCTACAAGAAATTCAGCTTGGTTGCCAAAATGGCAACTTTGAGCAACTTCCGTAATTTGCATAAATCCAAGATGGCCGCCAAATGTTATATAAATACACAATATCCAATACATATCGTATTGTAGAAGCAATTTCTTTATGAAAGTACATGTACTAACTATCATCAACTGTAAGTTAAACCCAATTTGCATATATCCAAGATGGCCACCAAATGTTATAAAAATATATGATTTCCGATATATATTGCATTGCAGACACTATATGTATGCTAAAAAACATGTACAGTGCAGTTTCCGTTTTTGTTCCACCGTAGACAACACTTGCAAACTCAACGCGAACGCAACGCGAACGCAACGGTTTGCTGTAGCGTTGTATACGTTGTTTAAACGTATAATACGGTTCGTACACGTGTAATACACATTGTCAAACCGTTTAGTTTAAAAGCGTGTAATACGTTTAGCTTCAAGGCGTATAACACGCTTTGGCGTATACATATGTAGCGAGGTGAAAGAGTTGAAACGTGTACAACGCTTTACCTGGAAGCGTGTAGCTATATGAAAGCGTTGAAACGTGTACAACGGTTACACGTTTTACACAAATATACCTGTTCGGCCCCGATCTCTTCGAGGCGTCCTTGTTTCGTCCATTTTAAAATATCGCGAATACATACCCTCAGATCGAGTTCAAAGTACATCGGCGGTGTGATTTAGCACTTCAATTGATCCCTAATCCTGATGACTAATGAGTTACGCTTTTAACACGACAGATGTACCTTGTCGTTTATCAAAATGTTTGAGAATTGTAGATCACGTGAGCCGGCTCATCAGGATCTGCGGCATTTCTATGTACATTTTATATACACAAAAATGACGCCTAATACAGCGTAATGTAACAGGTCCTAACTTAATATGGAATAGCCCGGGCCGATAGTCCGTGTCAGTTAATTGGGGTTAAATATTACGAACACAGATAAACACAGTGCATGGTTTCTTTATTTTATTTTGACATCATCAGAAATGGCGAGTCTAGGAACTCTCGTATTATCTTTACGCTGAAGCCAGTCTATTTCAGTCACTAATCCGCTATACACCTGTCCCACGCGTGTGTTAAGATTAATCGATATTTGGAGAAACTGAATACACAGCGAGCTGCACACTGGTTTAACACGGATATGGCCCGCGGATATGTGTCATAAATTACTTGGTGGTCAAAACCGGTAAATTTACAAGGTTTATAGCGAAATAGCAGCCGACTGGCAATTTTTCTCGGACCGATTTTTAAGACTAGTTTTCAAATCTCAATCGGTCTGAGAGTTCAAAAATCGGTCCAGAACCGGAAAACTGAAAATGTTAGAAGCCCTGCAGTGAGTCTAGAAGTATATACACACACGAAGAACGATCAGAGCATGCGCATTCTACGCGATACAAGGTTGGCATACCAAAACGTGTAATGCGTTAAAACCCGTGGAAACGTGTTATACGTATAACACGGTTTCATCTGTACGGTGCTGTGTACATGTAAATGCGTGTAACCGTTCGTCAAAGAAAGCGTTAAATCGTTTAAACCGTCTACCTTAGCGTTGTATACGCTTACAACCGTTGTATACGTTTACAACCTTTGTACACGGATTACACGCTTTTGAAACTCAATACGTTGTTTACAACCGTTGTATACGTTTACAACCGTTGTACACGGATTACACGCTTTTGAAACTCAATGCGTTGAACACGGTTTGTTCGACTTTCGCGCATGCGCAAGAGTGGGGAAACGCAACGCATGGCCGAAAACGTATTACACGTAGACGACACACGGTTTGAAACGCAACTAACGGAAACTCCACGGATACGCAACGCACAACACTTTGTACACGTATAAACCCGGAACATTTTGACAGAAACAACTGTAAACTTAACATATGCAGTAACTGATAATTTAAGGAATGTTTTTCAATCAACTACATGTTGAACCTAATTTGCATAATTGCAAGATGGCCGCAATTTCAAGATTATAATTAATTTTGAGAATAAATTGCCAAAAATGTACTATCCATGTACGTACAATTTACATGCACAGAAATCTTGGGTTACCAACTTGTCTAATTTCATGCTTTCTGACACATTTTGGAGCATTTGGAGCACATTGTTTGGGGTGGGGGTGAGCAAGAAGGGTCCCACCTCCACTGAACCAACCCTTGATCAATGCAATGCGCATAGTCTACACACCAGGCATGAGAATATTCAGCTGAACAGCTGATTTCAGTTGACTTTGTCATAATTTGCGTTTTCAAACTGATTCAGAATCAATCTGGTATGCTCAAATTTGATACCTTTACAAGTGGGGTGAAAAGATTTCAGTGGAGTTTAAGATGTTTTCAGCGACATCCATTCTCATGTCTGACAAAGATTAACTACCAAATTGTATCTGTATATAAACTATAACTAGATACAACGCGATAAAAATGCACTAATTCATAACAAATATGACATTTTAGTGTCACCATACATAATATTTGATATTGTTGTTCCTACCACGAGTACTAATTACATTATAGTATATAGTATATATTATCTATCATGTATACATGTGACCATTTTATTCCGATTCTTTGAGTAACATGCAACTAAACTGCATAGTTATAGCAACCGAAGCTACTTGTGTCATGTGTTTTCGAGACTTGTATAGCAGTATCATAGCAAGGCGAACCGTTGAGTCCGCTGCATTTGTTAGTCGTTACCATTGGGGATACTGGAATGGCGTTTATGGTGTCAAGTGTGGCGAGCAGATCTCACAAGAGCATGCATATCTGATGATCCTCTTTATGAGTGGATTGATGCCGTTCCCATCACCGTACA
>CM055271.1:35473587-35708682 GCA_029237695.1 Conchocele bisecta
AATCAATCCG
This sequence comes from Conchocele bisecta, assembly GCA_029237695.1. Lineage (NCBI taxonomy): Eukaryota > Metazoa > Mollusca > Bivalvia > Lucinida > Thyasiridae > Conchocele > Conchocele bisecta. Next base: position 35,473,598 of record CM055271.1, read on the forward strand.
GAAGGCGATATCACGATAGGACGATGACGATAGTACAATACAATGATACGAATACTACGATATTAGATATAGAGGATCTCAAATGAGTTTCCATTTGCTATGGAATTTAGGAAACGAGTCACGCACAATTTATGCATAGCATTGCGGACGAGTTTCATACATCTCATACCTAAGGGAAACGAGTTCGAGATACTATTTATCAGATGACTTCAGCCTCTGAAGAGCAGAAAACTTGGAGAATAAGTTTCAGTGAGCAGACGCCATTAACTATTTTCGCGTATGTATGAAAATCTCTACAGAAAAAAAGTAGTTTTAATCCAATAATACAATTATGATAAATTTGCCATATGCCAGGTTCCTGTTCTTAGTAAACACTTCATATTACCTTTCGCGAGCTCATTCTGACAATTGCAGTACTTTTATGGACACTTCTAATGACGTTTAAAACTTGATGACGTCAATGTCAAACTATTGCTTTGTCGCGCCATTACGGACGTCATTTGGAACGTCTCTATTTTATTAATTTGATATAACGTTGGCGCATACTACGAATACGTAACTAGAGTGTGGCGGCCAGCCAATCAAATGCGCTCAAGATGTTTTTACACGTATGTCATAACACATTTATGAAATGGGTTAAAACACGCCATAACAAGGATTTCATGTGATAAACTTCGATAGTATATCGTACTGTCGTGTTATCGCATGATGGTTATCGTGTTATAGTACTACATTAATCGTCATCGTGGTATCGCCATTGTAGTATTCCTCTGCCGTAGTATCGTCATTGCGTTAGTATATAACTATCACCATCGTAGCATCGTGGTATAATCATCGTAGTGTCATAGTGTCATGCTCTCGTGTTATCGTAGTATTGACCCGACAGCGATAGTACGATGGTCTTAACGGAATACGGCAATACTAACTATAAGCAGCTTACTTACTCGGTATGCATTCTAGGACTCGTGCGCGTGCGGACAGAAATGGAGTCCAGGGAAGTTTGAACATGGTTCGCCGAGACCGAGCGGCTCCCAATGTATTATATGCCAATAACTATGACGGAGATTACCCACAGACTACGAAGACTTACAGACCAATCACATCTGGCGCCATGTCTGTTGCTGACGTGGATCTCCCAGAGTCACAATCCCCGCCACCAGCATACAGTCTCCAAGACGACAGTGGCGTCCCACCAAAGATGTGAAATGCCCGACAATATTTCAAATATGATATGAAAATAACATGAATTTCATATGCGACACAATTTGTAGTGTAGGGACCAGACCAGTGTATATACCAATAAACTAGTACGTTCTTGTACATTGTAGACTGACACGTGTATATTCGTTTCTATATATGCTGCGTGTATGCTTTAATAATGGTAGAGTATAATATGAATTAATAATATTTATATACACCGGCATATCTGGGCATAGGTGACTTACCTCTCGTTGACCTTCAGCACAGTGTATGTGACGTCTGATTCAAAATAATTCATAAATAATAAAGTTTATCATTCCTGTTGAAATGACTGACCGTGAAATATCAATATGCATTGAGATCTGGCAATTCATATTCAGACCACAGCACGTATCTGTAACTGACAGTATGATCCTTTCCTCACATGGTAAAATCGCATGGCCTTTCATCTGCAATCTTCAGAGTTGCATGACTGGATAGTTGGTGTAACAAATAGTTGATTTAACCGCAAGCGATGGAAATAACATTCACAAACGTACTTGGGGTGCATATCTATCCCATACCACGTATTTGAACACGTATTGTTCATTGTGGAAGCTTTTCTACGAAATGTCCGCAATTTTCAGCATAGGATACTATGCTTTTGGAATGGGGCGGGACCTTGGCCGTTTTGCAAGTGGTAGTGCGCACGAATAACCGGGTCATTCTTCGTGAGAAAACCTTGTCAGTTTACGCCTAACAAAGTCGAGGTCCCCATCAGAGGTTTGACTATCAGGACGATACATATATAGACAGATAGAGTGATAGATAGCACCGACTTGTTTCACAGAACGGATGCACAGTCCGATCCGGATCTACACCGGTCGAAAAACAGATCAGCCCCGTTTCCCCAGTCACAATTCGATTCCTGATCCAATCCACCTCGTATTAAATCGTTCCCTGTTTTGATTGATTAATGCAGACAAATAACAGATTCTCCCAGCTGGTCACACCGATCGGTCTTTGAGCAAATCGTCCCGACATTTATAGCATGCTGTGGTGTTTGTGCATTGTGCAACTTGCTATTTGTTGCACTCATTAACGTAATATATTATATTTGAGCAATATGCAATGTATATTTAAACACCAAGCTAACCCGATACATATGACGAAATGGCACCGCAACCGGCGAAGTAATATTTTCTGTAAACAGTCTCAGTCGCCAGGAGTCCCGGTCATACATTATGTAAACATATATTTATCGCTTGACTATTGGTTTGTATCCGTGTTTATATGCCTGTATACATTTATTCATGTATCGCCATTGCTGTTGAATTATTGTACTTTGTAACACTTAGGTGAGGGCTGTAACTAATGTTGAGAGAACTTGTAGCCCGAGCCTATTGTATTTATATGCAATAAACTATGTTTAAACTAGTCCCGGTCAGCATCAAATCGCGCACGCGTTTAGGCTTTCGTCAGTATTCACGCATGAGTTGCGGTTTCTGGTATAAATAATTGCTTGTATGCCCCCGGTCTCGGTAGAGCCGGAGGATTATAGTGTTTAGACTGTGTGTGTGTGTCGTGTGTCCGTTCGTCCGTGTGTCTGGCACATTACGAAGTTGGCCGGAGTTTGTAATTTCTGTCATAACTTATATAACCCTTGAAGGGTTGCTTACATATTTCAACACAGTATACACGTGGACAAAGTCCACCCATCGGCTAGCAGACTGGATTGTGTAAGAATTAATGTGTAGGATTATCTGGAGATAGGCTGATCACAATCTTGGAAGGGACGTTTTGTCCAGTGGCCTGTATTATATAAAACGTTCATGTTGATCTGTATGTGCGTGTTACTGCAGCAGTGCAAGTGGTGCCATGTATTGAAAGAAAACCAGACGTGTCCTAAAACCAGTATATGTATTATAATAATGACTATATAAATACAGTTCAGAATACCATTTGTTCTATTTTGTTTGCCATTGATAGTCGGTAGTTTAATAGAGTCTATAGTGGAAACTTTATAAATGTTGTATATTGTAAACATATCACAGTTTCACAATGAATAAACAAATGGTTCAATAAAGGTAAAAACCCGATATTGAATATCTGAGATACAAGGTATTTAATGAAACATATATAACACATAATTAATACGCTAAGATATACAATGTATTGTATATATACTTGTACAGGTAACACAATATGCGAATTGACTATAACAAAGACAACAGATTATTCATATAGATGGGAGCCTAAATATTCACACTGCTATATTATTACGAGAAACGATTATACCCACACACAAGACGGTTCAAATGGTTAACCACCAGATTTGGCACTACACCAGTTCTCGTCAACGGCCACCACGCATATATACGATCGTCGCATCTACGTTATCGATTTACCAACACGTGCACTGGGGGAAAATGGGAGTGTTGGACCTGGAAAATACAAAGCGACAGAAATCCTCCTACTCATGTTATTTCCCAAAGTCAAAACGTTCACACCATACCATTTCACTAAATTTACCACACTAATCGACAATCGCTCCATCTATCTACTGTCCACTTACCACTTATTCCGTTTTCCCTCTAATGAACATCAACCATAAAAAAGTTCTTTCTCACATATTCACAATAGTTTTTTCAAAAATGTCAGACCTCCAAATGCACTATCCAAAATATCTGCCTATACTGACCGAGTAATGCTATACCCATTGTATTTGATTGGACAATACACAGCCAGAGGGAACAATGCCAAGCTTTCCCTACCAACATTAACACTCAGCCATTGCAGTGGCATGTGGTCTGATTGAATTCAAATGCACTTACAGTCAAACATGCTCTCAGGAACACAACAGCTTTCACTATTGCCAAGCATTCTTCTTTAAACTATGTTGTATGCTGAATAACCCTGGCCAAAAGAAATTACGCAATATCTTGTCGCGGGTCTTTTTGTTACCTAAATGTCCTCCTAATTGAACACAGTGAGCTACCTTCATGATTATATCTATGTATTTAGTAAGCATCACCATTTATTTCAACAGCTCTCCATGGGTCAGTGTAAAGAACCAATAAAGTATGCCATTGATGATAGAAAAGTATGACTTATACTCACTGTCACCTTGTCTCCCTTCTGTGGTCAACTTTCTTTCTTACCGTTGTCAAGCTTGCATCATTTGTTTGTTCTATTTTGAACACGTTTCTTCCTTCTATCTTATACTTATGTGACCTAAACCCATATTCTAACTCTGTGCGGTTGTTATCATCATATTTATTCTTATCAGTCTTATCATTTTCATCATCTGATAGTATGTCAGTCTCGTCTACTACTAACCTGTCTTTCCCCAGTATCTTTCACTATCAAGCATGCATTTCCAATTAACACATCACACATCACACAGTGGATTATCTAATACCACTTTCTTCACTCGACTTGTTATATATGGACTGTTTAGCTTTACATTAGCTTCCTTACAAACCTATAGTTACGTTCATAGTTACATTTCTCGTTGAAGTTTTGCAGATTGTCAAACCAAATTGTTTCGAATGCTACCTGATTCGATAGAGTCTGGCATTTCCACAACATTATCTTTTACTTTTCTGGGTGATAATACAAACCTAACAGCGGACTTCTGATTCTCACCTTGTTCACCTCATTTATGTGGTGGCATGTATTTTGTCCCGTCATTATCTTTACCATAGTTAACATTTTCCATACAATCATAACTCAAGTGAGTTGTACTTCCACATCTGTAACAGGCACGTTTCCCATATTTACCAGACCTGTTGTTGAATGTCCCTGCATTTGCTTTTGATGTATAGTTTGGATATTTGTTTGCGGGACTATATAATTGGTTAACACTTATATTTATTTGGGCGTGCAAATCGTTTATCACCTTTGTGAACCAATTGACGCGCTTCGGCCATACTAACCAATTCGTCACATGATTTGGGCTCTCTCTCTCTCTCTCTCTCTCTCTCTCTCTCTCTCTCTCTCTCTCTCTCTCTATGGAGTCAATCGAATTGGTCAAACCTTCAAAACACGTCTATATCTTGACTTTCTACAGATAGAGGTAATGTATTTTTAGCTTTTGAAGCATTGTCCCTATGATTCTCTAGACTCGCAACTTCCAACTCTTTTTCTTTTAATGCAATTTCTCGCATTCTCACTTCCATCTCTAACTCCACACTTTCAGCTTCTCGTTGCTCTGATCCTTCTCTCCATTTTACCTCTTTTTCATCTTTCTCAATTTCTAGCCTCTTGGATTCACGTATTTCTTTTATTAATACAATACATTGGTCCACAATCTCACCATTGCTTATTAACACACTTATCCTTCTATGTGTTTCTTCTGCCATTTGTATACCAAAACTCTAGTATAACACACAGTATATGTATTTTCCTACATAAGTTATCACCTTTGAAAACGGAGAAACATCCTGGACGAACCCCCAAATGTAACAATCTAGGGATGCTTCTTTAGGTTGTTGCAGGAAGATAATCATACAAAGCAGTTCTGTTAGATGTTGTTTATAAGCTCCAATTACCGTTATCCATGTATTCTATGTATTCTATGTTGCTTTGTTGAAAATTATTATTACTGTCAATAATGCATTCTTTACACTAACCTAATATACTCAATCATACAATTACCATATACAAACAACACACTGTGATGATTGCATAATATTTCTCTTAGAAATGAATATACATACGACCCATGATTAAATTTGCCACATAAGCAACTTCTTGTAGTCTGAATATCCAGTGTATAAATGCTATATGTAATTTCCTATTAGTTTACACAAGTCATACATTTCCACAAGCACTAATTAATGAGTATTTTACACAAGCTAACTGTGTAACAAGTTCACATCAGACGGTTTAAATGGTGAACCATACGTCATTCCGTCTATGCGCGAGACGGTTCAAATGGTGAACCACCAGGTATGGCATTGCACCAGTTCTCGTCAACGGCCACAACGCATATATGCCCTCCTCGCATCTATCTACCCGGTCGATTTACCAACACGTACACTGGGGAAAATGGGGCTTACTGGACCTGAAAAATACAAAGGGACAGAAATTGCCTTACCCATTCTATTATCCAAAGTCAACACGTTTACACCATATCATTTCACTCAATTTACCGCACTAATCGACAATCGCTTCATCTATCTACAGCCTACTTACTCCTTATTCCGTTTTCCCTCAACTGAACATCTATCATCAGAACATTAGTCCTGGTCTGACAAATGTCTCTCCTCACAACAGCTTTGTCAACTTTGTGTGGCCTCCAACTGCACTATCAAAAATCTCTGCCTATACTGACCAAGTAAAATTATACCCATTGTATTTTACTGGATAATACACAGCCAGAGGGAACAGTGCCAAGCATTCCCTGCCAGCAGTAACATTGCCCTCACCCCCCTCCCCCCCCCCCCCCCCCCCCCCCACCTCCCCCCCCCCCCCCCCCCCCCCTCCCCCCCCCCCGAAGTAATGTAATTCACCTTTGATACCTACCGGTAAAGGTACTGTACACATCCATAGCAAGTAAATTTGCTACATCTCTCAACGAACAATCGACATAATAATTAATACAATTATCGAAGCGAAACTTCGAAATAAATGCCATGTTCACAAGCTCAATGCATCCCAAATTGTAAAAGAGATGCCAACGTTCATGGAAGCTACAAATAACCACAAGTTCGTCGGCAGCATAAAGTGGAACATACTGTAGGTGGCAGGTATGGTCGCAGACGCGTTTGCTACATTAGGTAAGGTCATGACGAATCTTCAAAGTTGAAGTTTGTTAAACATGATGCATTTGCACCAGGGTTCATGGAATGGGTTGGCGTATGCTACCATGGCAAAACAACACTTCGGATCATCAACAAGGGGGTCAAAGTGAATGCTCCCGACTATGTTCATAAGGTTTTGAAACCATTTATTGATAAAGATCTGCCGAAAATGTTTCCTGGCGATCAACGTAGTGATATGGTGTTCCATGAGGATAGTGCGTCAAGCCATACGGCAAAACAGACGTTGGCATACTTACTTAAATTCGTTACTCCGGAATCGTGGATGCCCAACAGTCGTGATGCTGCTCCATTGGATTTTTGCATTTGGGTATGGTTCTAAAGAGACGCCTTCAGAGGAGAAACATATACACTATTTATGGGCTTAAACAGTCTTTGCAAGACGAGTGGAAGGAATTGGAACAACCAATCATCAATAAGACATTGGAAGCTGGTCAGCGATGTAGACTCAATTACAATCTCCATGTGCCTCCAATTGAGCATTTACTGCAGTAAATGTGGAGCATTTTTCTAAATACGTCCCACGAAAAAGGTTTTTAAAATCCACGACTCTCTTCTCGTAGTTCAGGACAAAGACTGAATGTATGTACTATCTGACAAATACACGTACATCACCGCCTGCGCTAATTTTGCCATTATGCGTCTCTTTATTTATATAAGATACTTGAAATGTGTGCTCCATTATCAAACTGCTGAATTGGCTGAGCCTAAGCTATGCTTCATCTCATGCTCAGACAATCAGACTTGCTTATTGCGGATGTGCCGGACTTTGAGAATAACTAGATTACCGCGTAGTACGTGAATTGCAGCAAACTGCTTACAAGCAATTCGAGATTATCAGAAAACGACGCCGGCACATCCTGATCAAATAGCACATTCAATGGCGATTAAATTCCGACAATGGCGACAACCCTGGTAAACTGGTGCACGTCGTTTCATTGGCTAATTTATCGCGTGAGCATATTTCCATGTCCCCTCTGTCCCACCATAGTTTAGTACCTGAGAAGCTAGAGGCTTGTATCAGTATCGGATACACTAAGAACAGTAAACTACGTACTAGGTACTGGCTATTCATAAATAGGTTTTACGGGCCAACGGTTACATATATTGTAATCCGCTTTCATGCGCCATGCGCGCTGACCATGCACTCGCATATACACATTGCGTGTAAAGTTGTTACTTTACATGTCACATCTATATTCATCATCTTTCTTTAAGTTACGAAACATCATAATATATAATTCTAGGTATGTGACGTCTTTTTTATTGTACTATTCTCTAGCATTATACATTACGTTCTCTATTTGACGTTATGTAGTTCATTAGATACGACGCTGCATTCGTGTGGTCAACTGGCTATTGTGTTATCTACATGTGTGCCGCCATGTTTACACAGTGATTGTTCATGTATACTTTTGCATCGCCTGCTTTTAAGGCGCGACAATAGTCGCCGCTTTTTCCATCGTTGTCGTCGTTGTCGGCGTTATACGCACCGTGCGCGTCAACAAATGTAAAAACGTATGTACAGACGTCTTCATCATGGTATAACTTTAATACTTCTTGACGGATTGCTTGAATATGTTGAAACTTTAATTTATAGATGTGAGAATTTGGAACACACGCATGCCGCCAGTAACATGGCTGCGACCTTTTGTATGTCCCTATGCGATAGCAAGGAAGGCATATTGTGTTGCTCTTGATGTTACGTACGTCCGTCCGTACATCCGTCAGTCCGTGTCAGTGTACATTTTCATCGACAAGTTTGTAAGAGATCTTGAACGAGTGCTTCAATACTTGGACACTTGAATCACATGAACATTTGTCACACACTCGCTCCACCATGAACACGACCTTGACCGTTGTCACCTTCGAAATGTCGCTGAAACACTTAGCCATTTTGGTACGTCGAAACGTTTGTAATAGTTTCTCCAACATGCAGTATCTTCAATATTGCGCGAAGGATTGCTTCAATACTTGCACACTTGAATCACCTGCACATTTGTCACACACTCGCTCCAACATTAGCACGACCTTGACCTTTTTTCACATTCGCCTTGTCGCTGAAACACTTAGCCATTTTGTTACGTCGAAAAGTTTTGTAACAATTTGTCCAACATCTACATAAACTCAAATAATTGTTGCTAGCGCATTAAATATGTAGAGCTAGCTCTAAATCATTTGAAGAGCTCTCTAAATCATTTGGATTTTTTTTCCAGATCCACGATGATGAAAATATATTAGTAGCCTATGTGTAGGTGTGTGATCCAAAGGACAATACGATCCTCGATGCCCATGTGTAATCGGTTTTGGTAGCACAGGAGATCCATCCTTTATAGGGGCTTCCTGTGTACCAACATAACATACAGTGAAACCTCCCAAAACCGGGCACACAGAACACTTCGGTATGCTTCAATGCGGCTGTGACTGGAGAAATGGGGATATGGGTTTTGTGACCAGTGTAGATCCAAGTCAGCCTGTGCATCCGCACAGTCTGATCAGGATCTGCACCGTTCGACATTCCATCACTGAAACAACCATAGGTGTGTTTGGTTATTCCAATTACTTTATGTCAAATAATGACACAGGGGCGGATAAACTCATCATTGTTTCTTTAGTTTAGTAGTAGTTGGTATGGTAGGTTATGTTTGTATTCAAATATTAATATTCCAGGCATGGAATGTAGCCTATTTCATCAAAATTGCAAAGTATACTTATCTTGCTAAGTACACTTTGAGGGAGAAATTTTCAATTTGAAGATACCTTTATTAATTTTTATTATACTGCATACATTCAGAATAATAATTCTAGATACTTTCAGTCATCAACAAATGCAGTCATTAGTTTTATAAGAAGTAGTGCATTTCAGGAAACTAAATGATTACTCCCTCAAAGTACACTTTGCTAGTAGATAAGTATGCTTTGCAATTTTGGTGAAATCGGCTATTGGAAGCGTCCAGCCACTTAAAGTAGTTTTCCCTTCTTGTGGCCCCATGTAAAGTCATTGGAAATGTAATAAAAACAAACAACTAATAAAACAATAGCAACTTAGCTGAATAAGCCATATGCTTGTGATCAGTAAGAATTTTTCCAAATACTTTACATGCGGCCACAAGAAGGGCCCATCAACCTTAAAGTACTAACTTAAGTAAAACACACAAACATGGAATAAGATCTAGATTGAGACACATGCCTGTACAGTGCGTCATAACCAATATCACAATCTGCGAATGTTATCAAACCAATCACAAATAGCAATTTAAACTTCCTGATGGCAACTACCCAAGTATAACAACATATGATCAATCATAACAATATGGGGCGTATTGAGATTGCGACCAGCTTTACCATATATGAAATACGATTGGTGACTTTGTACGGAAGAACATAAACTTATATTAGTCCTGAGTACATAACTATAATCACATTATCACTATTATATTACATTGCATTACATAAGCGTAATGGTGGAGTAACATTTCCAAATATTGCCTGTAAAGCGGAAAACGTGTATGCAGTTATATGTGTACAAAGTGTCAGGCAGTATGAGTATTAGGCCGTCAGCCAGAAAGGGAAACCCTCCCCCCTGTGGGATTTTTGCCATATTTTCTTCTGAAACGTCATTTAAGTACAAGTGCTATGCTGTATGTTTTGCGCTCTGTAACCCGCTGGATTAATGATTGGCACCATTTTGAAGTATATAACCCTCGGACTGTTCGCAATTGTGAAAAATCGCAATTTTCATTGAAATTCGACTGTTTTTTATCATTATAAACAACTAATATGGCAGCTTTGTATGTGTGTTGATGTGTTCATAACTATACAAAGAAATAACTGTCAACTAAATAATATATTTTAATTCTAAATAGTGCATTGTTTTATTACCCCACCCACCGAATTTCAAAGGCAACACATTTACTTGATAACTCTATATTGTCAGTGCCTCAGTCAGAAAAGCGTGCATTAGGACGAAGTTTTATTGCATTTTCGTGATTGCCAACCAATACTGTTTAATGTTCCGTAGGGTGAATAATTTGCATAAATACAAGATGGCAGCCACATTTTTATTTTTTTAAATTTAATTGCCATTTTTATATCTATAGTTATAAAGTTATATAGTCAGAATGTTGGTCCCTTGGATATTTTTGAGAACTCGTTCGAGTTAATTTAACATTGCCTGACTTATATAAATCCAAGATGGCCTCCAAAAGTTAATATTGTTACCAAATATACATATCTGTTTCTCATATTACTACATCCAATACATCTATGTGACGTTAAATGTTATATCATAGTGTATTGTACATTAGTACTTTTCTACTAAAAAATATACTGTCGTTGGATAATGTTCTCATATAGATGAGTTCTAGATGCCTGCAAAATATGCAATAGTAAAAATTCATTACATACTTGCATGATACTTCAAAATGCATATACACTGACACAGTACAAGTACACGTATGATAAAGTATGAAAAGGCATTTGTTTTTATTCATTCAGTATATACCATATTTAACAGACTGTCGTGTATCTATACTGATATGTTGGCTATGGAGACAGAGGATCAATGGCGGTACAACGCTATAATTCACGTATGTGCGTGATATTGTCTCATTAAAGGTACGTGCCCACTCAGTAAGCACAAACTTTTCTTTATAGGAATTATATTAGTGTATAATTGTGTCATTATTCCACCAGTTCTAAAAATTACAAGTGCCCGGAAAACAGATATAATAATTTAGTAATATTTAGTTTACTGATAGCGACGGGCGTTGGTATCACGCTATTTTCATATGCAAATGAGGCATGATATTGTTTTACTTATTTATACTAATGAAATGCGTTACCTGAAAAATAATATTTTTGACAGATTATAAAGTATGATCATTGCACATCAAAAAATAAATACAGAGAATAAATAGTAATGTCCGTTAACATTTTAAGCAAACACGGTTATCGCCCCTGATATAAGTGCGAGAATTTTCGTCTAAAATAAAATGTATAATAATGCCAATCAATACGTGGGGTAATGGTGAATGAATGTTTATTTGGCCAGGACATACGTACAGAATATACAAAGGTATCTGTATCACTATAGTATAACCTATTGCGTGGGCATGTACCTTTAACTGATATATGTACACATGTTACGACACGCGCGTGCATTATGACAGTGTCACAACTGATCGCATAGACATACGTCCGTAATGTCTTTCAACAAATTGCTATAAATGTATGGTATTGAATGCTGCGTTCCCATGTTGTTTTATTTCCGGAATTTCCATATTTCTATTCTAATTTAAGTTACTCAGAAATTTTAAGATGCAAATTCACCTACATGGAGCCACAGCGTATGCATAGATGGCTATATTCAATGTGAACTGATCAGAAAGGTAATGTTCTCTCTCGTGAAATCGCACGTTTCTGCGCTCTTCACAATGTGTATGCACATAGGCCAAATAGTCATACACGCAAACAGCATGGCTACTAATCAAGTATTGTTTCTTAGCATTACAAAACGCGCGATAAATGTACCCGTTGTGGATATTTTCAATGATATATGCAAAACTAACTAAATTTAGGTCACTATTATTAATTGCGTGTGTGTTAGTGCTTCTAGTTTCACTCAGTAGCATTATCAGACTCATCATCTACAGCAAAGACGGCAGCTGTTCTTGTATGATCATTTTGGCAAACAGTTTCTCCACGGCATGCGCAAAGAATGGTGCGCGACAAATTGGCAGTTGTACATGGCTTTTGCGAGGAACATCCACATCGAATCATCTCCATGACATCGGAAGGGGCGATTGATGACATCATAATAGGGAATAAGTGATCTCGGTGCGTCATTACGTGTCCATCCATGCTGGATTGGATCCAAAGAGGGAGGTCTGTAATTGACTGCCGACTTCCATATTGCTGTCTGGATATGTACACGCCATACATTTCGCTCAAGGTGTTTTGGAGAGCTTCGGTTTCGCCATCTTTGTTGACCACACCTCTGAAAAGCAGACATGCGAGGAGCCGTCTTCTTCTTGCTGCCATAGCATGCGGCGATAAATGAAGTGGCCTCAATCACGTCAGTAATGGTGGCATTCTCTTCACCAAGTGAGTGGAAAACTCGACCAGAAGCCAGTGTATTTTTAGCAGTTCCCACCCCCTACCCCACAACTGTGCCAGTGCGTCGCAACCAGTAAGGGCATGTACATCTGGTAAATATTTCACAATGTATGTGTGTTTTCTGACTGTAGCGCCAATGTCAACCAAGCAACGTCCTGCACTGGTTGCCTCCATGGTTAATCGACCCTGCATGTTGAGTTCCGAAAAGTGGTAAATAAGGAGAACGAAGACATGCGTGTCGCCAGAGATAACGTTAATACACTGTGTTCCATCTTCGGCAACCTGAACAACTTGGTGCATCATGATGACATCAGCTTATTCCTGTGTGTTCATAAGGTCCCTCCGTGGCAGGTGAATTCCGTGGTGTATTTATACTGGTGTAGCATATGTCTGTGTTGGCTCTCACTTTCTCGTCCAGCTTCGATCAACTGTCGGCAGATCAGATCAATAAGTTTCACTTTGTTTTCCGTCACAGTTTAGACCACTTTCTGCGGCGGCAGTGGATTGTTCATGAATAGCCTATGACGTCTGCTTGCATGCTTTCGAACTCTCGCAAACCGTGTTCCACTCTTGATGTTGAAGTCATGGTACCTGTCAAATACCACATAAATATCAGACGCATGGTTCTCCACCAATATGTAACCTGTCAAATCATCGACAAAATCACGTACATTTCCTCTATTAGGCCAATGCAGTATCCAGAGAATTACGCACCCATCTGCGACAGTAACATCCGGTTGGATGCCCAGTCTGCAGGAGACTTCTACGTGTAGGTTCTTTTTCAGTTTCGACTTGGACTTCATCGAACATTGCCGTTGGGACTGGCGCAAGTTCATGCTTTAGTATATCGTGCACGTTGATTTCATGAGATTGTTGGAAGCCCATGACCCGCGAATATATGATGTTAACATCACATACATCTGTCCACCAGATTTGCATCACTGCCATTGTGACAACTTGATTGGTCAAAGTAGCATTAAATCCTGTTGGCAGGCTTTCTTCGAAGGACCGCATCTTGGCTTGTCCAATTTCCACTGCATTCCCTGGCCCAATTCTCTATGTGATATTATTGACGACACCGTCGGAGTGGTCTGTACGATTTATGGGATCAATGGATGCCTGTAGCGTATCCCTTATTTTCGCTCTGTCCTCAGCGTCCAGACGAATACGCGAGTGCATCTCTTCCTAGTGTGTGACCACCTCTATATCAGCGTATCCATCTGACATATCTGTCAGATCCTGGATAAACTGGCCGCATGTATGCTTGTTGTATGTCCATTTCTTCATTGTTACCTAATTCGAATGATGCCATGCAATCCATGTCCGTAGCGCATGAAGGTGGACTCTATGAACCTATCAGACCACATGCAGTTCCACAAGCCTTTCGTGTGCCGCATCACGGTTTCTACCATCATAAACCGGTCAATTATATCTCCATGGAGGCTCTCCATTAATCAAAGGCAGTAGAGACCATATCTCGCATAGTTCTGGTGCCCGACTGCGAAGAAGTAATGTAGCATTTCTGACATAACCCATGCCATGTTCAGCCCTGACAAATACCATCATAACGAAGATGGGATTCATTAGGTTCGGACCCATATCATCGTGGTTGAGCTTTTATTTGACTGTGATTCCAGGGTGTCGATTAGCTGGCCGTGTGTCCCCACTTGCTGCAGGATTGGAAGAAGCACATCCTCAGTGACCAGTTAAGGGGCCGTGATAGTTTGTGGAAACTGATCGTGGTTATTGTTTTAAAATGTTGGTTACCTTATTGACAAATTAGCCAATGATGTAGGCCATACACACCCCACCCGCCCGATATAGCGTGCAACATTTTCTAAGTTCATACCTCTGAACAATTTTGCGAGAGGAGGTGGGCTACACATTCATTATTTTGTCCAGGATATTTGTCTTGGGGTTAGAACATTGAATGTTATTGGTTGTAAACAACGTTGAAATCAGCAACAAATCGCAATGGTGATGCTCAAATTGTCACATCAACGTGGCGACAGCACGAGTGTATTATCCTTATTGTTACCCTCTGCCATCATGTAGGTGGCCGGATATTCAGCGTACATGTTTTTGTAAACTGGAAATTGTCAAATGTGCAACAACCGTCTGCTAAAACGAATGGTGCGTTGCCGCACAAAGGGAAGTAACTAAGCGATGGAGTGCCGATTCCGATGTTGGTTTTCTTTTCCCGGTGTAAACCGCATATGTCCGTAAATATAGAAAATATAGGGTCTATAGAAATTTGGCGGCAATCTTGGATTTATGCAACCGAAGCAATAAACATATTTATACCGCAATCATTGCACAATGTAGCATAATAAAGGGGGTTGAATAAATGTTGTTTATGGTTGAAGTAACCTAATATAGCTGAAGTAGCCTAATATACATGAAGTGCCGATTTTGCCTATATTTCTTCACCGTTGACCCCTAATCGCGGACTCTGATTGGTCAGTCTCAACATCAAATTCAAGATGGCGGCGGATTTTAAAAATCTAAATCGCTGTCGATTCCGCTGAATTGTGTTCATTTTTACAGTATATGCGACATAACCAACGACACGGACATGTCCATCATGATTTTAATGCTTATTATGACAAATGTGGAGTCTTAAGCCAGGCAATATTAAAGCTCATCGTAAATAAATCTAAGATTTAATCGGATACAATGCCGAATCTGCCTAGCGTGGACTTTGCCATTTTTCTTTGAATGACTTCGCTAGATTTGTGACGTATTGCGATGGAATGACATCAAAAATATGACGTCACGCACGCTCAACCAATTATGTTCAGCATGCGGTATAAATTAAATACATGGTTAGTGCCGTCGAATATAAACTATATTCGGTTTCGTCCCGACAACTGTATAGGGGCTCGCTAAAGTTCACCACAATAAAGCTGTCTAAGGCTCAGCCGAATATATCTTATATTCGACGGCACTAACCATATATTTACTATTTACCTAGTACACGTTCTCAAACGTTGTTATGTGCCAGACACCATGAATATATTATATTAAAACAATATCGATGGATGTCGATGATAGGAAATAAAAATATTTGTTTAAAGAAAATGTTGTTTGGTGGCGGCCATATTGAATTTATAAGCATTATGTAATGTTAAATTAGCTCGAACACTTTCTCAAACTATTCCACGGGTACACAAACCTAACTATACTGTAGCGACGTATATCTCAGATAAATAGCACATAATTAAGAGAAATTATATGAAATATATGAAAATTGGGTGGCCATCTTGGATTTATGCAAATTATTCAAAATGCTCAAGGGTGCCAGAGTGGCACCCGACGGAATATTAAATAGCATTTGTTGGAAATCACGAAAATTAAATAAAACTTTGTGCGGACCCGAATGCACAGTCATCCAATAATACCGGGTTTGATGTCTGGACTAATAAAAATATGGTACTTTTGCATTGTATCTGTGTCAATTGTACCTAGTAATGTTCATTTGACATGTTAATTGCATATATGCCGATTATCTGATGTCTTCAGTACATGATACAGTGTTAACAATAATGTGTTTTTCACCATTCCCCACCTACAAATTTTACAATGGGAATTTTGCATGCAACGAATTTCATTTATGTTATGCACTGTCACTTACTTATATTTTGTTAATGCATATGTAACTACTTAATAGGCACTACTAATAGCTATCTATGCACACTTCAGATACAATGTGAGTGTTCGTCCTGTCTGTCCGTCCGCTTCTTACGTAGTGAAGGTAACAACGACGATATGTGTCACACTATGTAACTCTCTCCCGGTGTCTATTAATTGTATCAATGGTAATTGTCCTTTGTAGTGTTACAAATATGCTTTATACCCATATTCCGATGACATAATGTATACAGGACATGATGCACTGTTAAAACAATGTAATTTGAACTATTCCCCAACCACTGAATTTACAATGAACATTTTACATGAAATATTCTTTCTTACTTTATACGCTGCCAGGTACTTATGAAAGGTCGGCACATGTACTTATGCAATCATGTATATGCCATACAGTAATTATGTATAACTTGTATACCTACTGAAATACACTATGTGTCATACGGGAACGCATGTGTTCCAGTGTGTATGACCGTCATCCATTACCAGTGTAAGTGCACACTAGTGCAACATGACCATTGCCTAATACATGCAGGCATATTGCTCCATTAGTGTGCAATCTCATTTGAGAGGCAACCATTACAATATTGTATTTTGTAAGTGAGGCATCTTAAGTAAATATTTAACCATAAGTTCATAATAATGACATTTGATAACCTGTAATGTTGATATACCATTTCATAATTTTCGTAATATATTATAAACAAAGACATTTAAAGTGCATGATCTTTCTAAAAGCATGCATAACCTCTTCATATATATCCAATTATTCATAAAGCTGCTATGTACGCATACATAAACAACTTTCTATAATATGTTTAAGCAATCGGTGTTCTTAATTATAGCACACATGTTATTCTACACATGTTGTGTCACGTTACCAAAAATAAAAAAAGATGTAGGTTTGCAATCACCTTGTAATTCTTCCGATTGGCATATACCTGCACAACATTTGGATACCAACATCATTACATTTTTCAAATATACAAGTACAGCGCTTAAATGTAGTTTTTGCATTTGATAATGTGACAAAATAAATATTTGACAAATGTGGCTAAACGTATGTATGACTTCGGAAAACATGTATATATGTCCTCTAGTCTCATGCATATAATTATGTAACCATATATACAAGTCAATATTAGTGTGTATGTAGTCTGAAACAGCCATTTCCGGGTATTCAAAAATCAATCTAGTCCAGTTTAAGAAGTATGCACATCTGTCATACATACATACAGCAACAAAATACAACACTATACCATATTTAGTGGTATTGTTATTCCAAATATGGTGATCCAGACCGAAATTCAGTCATCAGTAGGACAATTACACAAAAGGTGTGCCAATTTTCACCAAATCCTCGAAATTATCAATTTACAGCAGTCACATTATTTGTATTACACAAGCTCATGTGTTACCACTTGTAGGACCATCAATCTACGTTTAAATCCCCATAAATGACAAACGTATATCCACAACATAGTATGCGATGTATCAATCAGCCTATATCGAGACACATTAAATTGGGATTTTACTATGCAATTGAACTAATGTCTACATGGCATTCTTACTATTTACGCAGGCGGTCTATACCAGGTTTGCCGCATTGTACCACATTTGTGCATTTTGCTGGCTCTGTGGTGCCCTCGCAATATATATGTCTCTATTTGACAACAGGTAATTTCATTATAATGACCTCAAAACTCTATAATCATGTACCATGTGTATATTTATTTCAATAATGCAGATTTATATTTACCTTTTTATAATATATGTATGTACATGTACATGTATGTCGCAAATATAGTCTATTAGCTACAAACTACGTGCAGTATACACGTAGTTTGTAGCTAATAGACATGTCTTTGCGACATACATGTACATACATATATCGCTATGTGGCATTGAATCCACATAACACTCCCTATGGTTGTCTTTAAAATTTATTACACAACTGATGGACAATCATATTCCATTACTGCAGCAACCAGAGACATGTATTCGAGTATATGTTATTGTTTAGCACATGTTGGTGTCACCACAATTTCCGGGATCTCCTCGGCATAAGGGTATAATCAAATAGTTTATGAAATTGAAGGTGTATTGCAATTATATATATCATAGATCCGTAAATATCACATCCTAATTGCAAAAGTGGCCATGTTGATGGTCATCTTAAAACTGACAGTCATGGTGACACGGTATATTATTATTAGGTTTTGGATGTATTAGTTTCAATAACGTTTAATTAGAAACATAAATGCAGCACTCGATGTGTTTAATATAGAACAGATTACACGAGTGACTGCATTGATTATGTATCGTTACCACGCATTGTATTTATTTTAAAATGCTTGCAACTCACGACCAAAGGTTAATTTAAATTATTGGCACATTTGAACACATATATATTATCCTTAAGGTGGGAGAAAGCCATGCATATTTACAATAATCATACCCGTGCCATTCATCATAACATACTATATACTGCCTTGGCCAATGATCTTCATGCTCGCTTATTAATTGTGAGAAGTGTGCTCGTTACCAATCGCATTAACTTGACACTGCAATAATCACATTATATTCCTTGTCAACAGTCAATCCATTTTGAAAACACTTTGAAAATTTCTTCACTACTCAAAATGATTGACACACATCCGTATTTGTCTTTGAAACTAAACAGAATATCCCAGAATCAGAACTGAATATTTACAATAAAAAAATATATATTCAGCCCTGAAATCAGAATTCTCCTGATCTGGTGTCAGCTCCTCGCCACACCAGAATCACCTGGGCCCCTCCCAAAAGCAGCAGGATCGGTAATAATCTTACTACTTTTATTATGGGCAATATCCCAATTCAACTCGCAATTAACAAAAGAGCCAATGATAAAACGTACCTGAGGGCTGAAGCTGGCAAATCATGATTCCTACAACTGATCATATTTGTCGACGACATGGCTCGTAGTGCTATCGATGGCCGCCATACTGATCTTGTCCTGTTAGCTTTAGCAAAACATTTGTCAAACTAAGTCATTGCTTTACAAGCTCCATCAATATGGCATTAGGGTTGATGTCCTCAGTTGGGTCAAGTCAGAACACATAGTGTTGTATATGTCAACGAAGCATCATCAGAGGTATCTGTCTCATTTTGGTGTTCCAGGGTATCAGTCTTAAGACCCATATCGTTTCCCATACACATCAACGACCTCGCTGGGAACATCAGATCAAAGTTAAGACTGTTCGCAGATGATATCGATGTTCAATGTCACAAATCCCATCATGGCCAGGCACTAGCATCCGCAAGTAGTTCAATGCATATTCGGACCAACATCAGCTCAAATCTTATCTGGAATAGTCACATCCAAAGCCTGTCCGGCCACTTATGGAATACGCCTCCACAGTATGGAGCCCGTACACAAAGGCAAACATAAATAACTATGCAATAAATGGTGCAACGAAAAACGTCTCGCTGGGTTCTAAGTGACTACACCACTCATTCAAATGTAACGGGTATGCTAACTGACATTGACTGGAGGTATCTTTGAGAACCAGCGGTCTGACGCCCGTCCCTGCCTATTGTTACCACAATGTGTCTGTCCGTCCGTCCGTCCATCGTCCGTCGTCCGTCTGTGAACACTGTTAGAGTTGTTTAATTACTGAAAACTGCAGCTTCATCGTCAATATTATTGGACACCTGATCATTTTGGCTGCCATTTTGCATGCAAATATAATTATCGCATTGGATATGTATATTGTATCAAATGATTTGATTTGTATATGTAAATGGTATGGTTACATGTAATATGTACATAAAATTATGTATATAACAGCTCCAAACAGTAAAGAATAGAACAAACAAGAACATATTGGCGGCCATTTTGACTTTTCTCACAATTGTGAAAGGATTTTGATTCATTATATCCAGTATGTTCCATGTATTTGTGAGGTTAAATCAATGTATATGTGTTTCAACTTTATTAAGGTCTGTAGTTGTTCGTAACAGCACACGATTGTAAAACAACCTATTTCGGCAACCATTTTGAAATACTGCCATTTGCTGATGTAATTAAATTTAAGATGTATTCTAAATCATCTTACATTAAAATTGTGACTTAATTATAGCAATTTACCCGGTTACTATTGATCAGACTGAAAGTTATTAGTCCTTACGGTAAGAAGCTCGTTGGAGCCCTATCCGCCAGGAAGATGATCATATACTCCCCGCTGCTAAAGTGGTATCTGGACAACGGTCTGGTCGTCAAGGCGGTGCATAGGGTGATA
The DNA here is from genome assembly GCA_029237695.1 of Conchocele bisecta. Taxonomy (NCBI): domain Eukaryota; kingdom Metazoa; phylum Mollusca; class Bivalvia; order Lucinida; family Thyasiridae; genus Conchocele; species Conchocele bisecta. The sequence continues at coordinate 35,494,650 of CM055271.1, forward strand.
TACTACACGTCTTGCAAACCGTTCCAATGGTTCGTGGAAGAGGCCACCGCCGCCAGACGGACGGGGGACGTCGACAAGAGCAAGGCGGTGTTGGCGGAGATATTCAAACTGGTTGGCAACGCGTGTTGTGGCAAACTGATAGAAGCTGAAGAGAGACGCCTGAACACTACTTATACGAAGGATGAGAAGACTGTCGACCGGGAACTGAGGTCGGCGTGGTTTGAAGACCTGGAGAAGATTGGGGAGACTTACGAGATATCGAGCAGGAAGAATCGAGTGGTGATCAACAGACCGTTTCAGTGTGGCATAGCGGTCTACCAGTTGGCCAAGCTCCGGATGCTAGAGTTCTACTACGACTTCTTAGACAAGTACGTGAATCGTGGAGATTTCGAACGTATACAGATGGTCACTGATAGCATGTACTTCGCGGTGTCGGAGAAGACGCTGGCGAAGGTGGTGAGAAAGAAGATGAACAGAAAGTTCAACAAGGAGAAGGCCGAGTTGTTGGCGTGGGACGCGTGGAGCAACAGAACTCCGGGACTGTTCAAGCTGGAATTCGAGGGGGATAGAGCCATCGCTCTGTGCAGCAAGTGTTACTACGTGAGCGGTGACGAACAAACTAAGCACTCTGCCAAGGGGATGTCGAAGAGATCTAACGATCTGACTTGGTGGAGGTACAAGAGCGCTCTCGAAGGGAGAAAGGACATGGCGGAGAACAGGGGATTCCGAATGGTTAACGGTGTGATGAAGACGTACAATCAGAAGAAGTTTGGGCTGTCGGCGTACTACGACAAGAGGAGAGTGAAGGAAGACGGGGTACACACAGAGCCTATAGATAGCATAAAAATAAAAAGGAATATCAACAAAGGGAGACGACTGACCGAAAGACTCTGACGAGAGTCTGACCGACTATATCAAAGAGTGGTCCGGGGGTAGCTGGGTGTCAGAAGGCACCGCAATAATTTCCTCGCGAACAAACCCGCGCGATGGACCACTGTCGAGGTAGTAGAGCACGGGCTCATCGGGTTTGGTAATAGATCGATCCAGATGATATACATTGAGAGACCACACGGGATCAGTCGCGCGGCGGCGGCCACCCTCGAGCTATTCTCCCGGTTGATAGAGGTACCGGACGCCAACATCAGATGGAAGTCGTTTCCAACGGTCGCCCGCGCGAGACGGCGGAGGGCTTATGCGCCACCTTTTATTAGACTTGATGACATCTACGGTCTTCTTACCGATTAATCTGGTCACCTTGTCGTTCAGTGCGGAGACTGCGGCGGGCAGCCTGGTCACCCACTCGGTCGATCGCGTATGAGGGTCTACAAGCTCTTTGGCATATTGGTGTCCGAACAACCTCTCAGCCAGGGATCGATTGAACCGCTCCACGATCCCCTGATCCCGGTGGATGTTGACGCGGCCGCGTCTGACAGAAACGTCGTGTTTAGTCAACAGCTGAGAGACCGCGCTCATGAACTTGCGGTCGGGATCGATCTGGAGAAGATTCAGCCATTTGAGAGGACTCTTCTTCTATATTCAGGAAAGAGCCTCAGCCACCTCCTTTGACTCCTTCGTGGTCAGCGGCTCAGCCCCCTTATAGCGACTCGCTACGTCAAAGACTGTCAGGGCGTACTTGAACGTTTTGCGACCGACGCGATCGTGAGCGAGAAACAGGAGGTCTGCTTGGTGGACTTCGTTCGGCTCCGGCACGTCGAATTTCGGCGGTGGAATATTGTACGGCGCGGGTAAGTATATCTGCCAGATGGCCTGCTTCTTGAGCCATTCGTTGGCAGCGTTTTCTGAAACCTTGATCGCCGCCGCGAGGTTCTTAATGGCCACGAGTCCCTTCCAGTAGCCGCGGGGGCTGTAGTACGAGCAGCAGGGAGAGTGAGTAACAATTTTGATGGGGACCGCGCCAGCCTCCACCGAGCCTCCGAGCCCCATTTCAGACCCAATTTTAGCATAAACAACCTAGATTTTCTCATAATTTGTCATAATTTGTCATAATTTGTCATAATTTGTCATAAATTAGAAGTAGAAGTAGAAGCACGCAATAAATGTATTAAAAATAAAATAACACCCTATTAGAGATAAGAATACATTGGTTATATTCAGTATAACATCACACAATGGTTCTAGTTAATTGTGCGTGGTTGAAGACCGGTAGTCACGAGAGGTGTCATCGTACCGGTATTTACGAGTATTGCAAGCATCACCGTGCATGGATGAGAAGAGGCTCCGTTTCGCCTCGCCCATGTCGGCATTGCGGGGTAGGGACCAAATCCGAGTCACTGCTATGTCAACCATCCGGTGGCACTCAGGCTACGCATCGACTGGTTAGCAAGGAATTACGTGCTCGCAAGCATTATCGTTTGGTAATAATTCAAATCAGAAAGTCAGTTAGAAAGATAGAACCGATATTTTCTCAATGTTAAACAGCGTTCCCATCCGACCACCGTTGTCATGCCGGTTGTTTACCTTAGCAATGGCGTTCCTACCCGACCGCTGCTTGCCTATAAAGTTTAACAGAGTGCGTACGATTACAGCGCTCAGTGATTAAACACGCCCGATATTCTCTCAATGTTAAACAGCGTTCCCATCCGACCGCCGTTGTCATGCCGGTTGTTTACCTTATCGATGGCGTTCCTACCCGACCGCTGCTTGTCTATATCGGGCACCCCAAATAAAATATGCTGGGCATGTTTAACTGGACCACCTTTTTTTTTAATCTATCAGCAGACGAAAATGTTCCAATTACACGGTTATGCGTATTTATAGCCGGGGGTATTTCGCCTTATCGAGGCCACGGTTGTGTACTTGGTTCGTGTATTGATTTAATTTTAAACCACACACACACAACATAGTATCGAGAGACGCTATATATGAGAGTGTTGAATGCGGCACATGGTAACACGGTTATTTCCTGGTACGGACAGTTTGCGGTTATAGAAATATTTGGTGGTCAGTGGGTGTCGTAACGGGGGCCACGATTTTATGTTCCATATGGGGGCGCAGTCGGAATTTCTGGACTATATGGTGCTGGGTTACACTGCTGCTACTGCAGACAGGCGAATAAATATATCACGTCCCGAGACGGGTGAGGAGATTTTTTCTCTCGTCGGCCCTCCCCTCCGTGACGAGTTTTTTACGTCTTCGTCTGTGAGAGTTTCAACTTTGTTGAGGGCGCGCGCCTTAGTCCGAATAGTATTTTTTAAATCCTGATATCTAGACATCTCCTCCACTACCAATTCAAATTCAGCGTCTGATATATTGTTATCCGCTAAAGCTTTAGATACGATAACGTCGATGCTGTTTTTCGTACACCTCGCCAGAACCGCTATTCGATCGTGCTTTCTGCTCTTAGTTTCTAGTTTTCTACACACTAATCTGGCAGTCATACAGAGCAGCCAGAGCACTCACAGTGGCTACCCCACTCAAAGCTCCAGCGACAGGCGCAGCCACGACTGTGGACAACAAGGCCACGCTTCCAGCCCCACCCATTATAGAAAACAGACGATATCATGGTGCTCACCCCTCCGCTATATTTGCAGCTCGTCTATATTTTTTAGCATTTACCCTCCGAGTTTCCCCCTCTTGTTTTAGAATCTGCTGTATCTGGACGATAATTTCCAACCTGAAGTTTGACGGGGTCAAACTCCTATCCCCCAAATCCAATGCTCGATTGGATGTTGAAACCGGATCGGCAGGTTTTGGTTGTAGGTTCAACGGTATTAAATGTTCACTCGTCATAAATCAAGTTCAATTAACAATGTTACAACAGTGGAAGAACTCGCTGGGTCAGCGATTTTCGTAACAAAGTTAATAACACTACCTTCGGAAACTCTAATTGGATTGTCACCGGCGAACAAAACCACAGCTGACCTCTGTCCAGTGAGTTTAGTGACTCAAATCAACCGTTCTTCCCCATCCAGTACGAGATTTACGGTGATCGCGGCCACGGATTTACCCTTAAAATTAACCGAGCAGACCGCCATTCGTAGAAGTGTACCTGGAGTTGTCATGACTTATCCCCCATATCTGTTGCTCGCGTTGTCACCAAATGAATACTCATTCAATGGGCCCCGCTCCTCAGCCCAAATTCTTATGACACGTGTTTGTGGTTGCAGTAGACATACATGCGCAACCACTGCACCCAGTCCTTCACCAACTTGAGCAATGGCTGTATGGGCCTCAGAGCGAGCCCTCCCAGAGACTTCCTCAAGGGCTTTATGAGCATCTTTACGAACTTGGTTTAGTTTATCGGAAACTTCCATAAGCTCTGTATAGGCCTCTTCCCGAAATTTGGTTATTTTCCCGCCTAGTTCAGTAAGTGCTGTATGATCCTCTTCCCCAACTTGGATTATTTTTCCGCCGAGATCCTTATGTCCTGTATGTGCCTCTTCGCGAACTTGTGCAGTCGCCGTCAGGACGTCTACTTTAAATTGTGATATACTCCTGTGAATCTCGTCCGCGGCCGCCGACATAGTTCTATTGATCAGTGATATGTTTTTTCCGGTAGTTAAACAATCACCTGTGGGGTAGGATCCGGAGTTCCCGTCGAGAATATCATTGCTATTCGGATTATTTGAAATTATATCCGAAATTGTCAATAAATTGGAAGAACTACCTGGTCCGTATATACTCATAATGTTGGTTGTTATAAATTCTATTACGAAATTGAGTCTAATTCTTTGAATTAATTTGAAATTTCTAAGACGACCGAACTCGGGTAATAGTTCTTCAACTCTCTCGCTTCATCATCAAGAATAGAGACCGTAAATTCGTGGATATGTCCCGATTCCAAAACTTTCATCTCGGGGCGTGGGAAGTCAAAGGTCACAGTCTCCCCAAAGAAACAATCACTGGCTTGCACGGTTTCAGTAATGTTCTGGGAGATCCGTCTAACGTTTGTATGATGTGTTCACCCGATCCAGGTGCACCCTGAGAGTTTTCGTGAAGGCGAAGTCCACCGGGTTATCACCGACGTACTCACCCGGGAGAAACAAGCCTTTATAGGCCGCGTATGTTTCTCTAAAACTGAGTCGCACGGCCAACGTCGGGTGATCGTTACCCGGTTGTTGGGTTCTACGGTAAAGGTCGCTAGTCCGGTTGCTTTCTAGATTGTGAGGCTGGCTTGTCCGTCAAGCTCAGACGCGACAAAACCTTGTAGGACTCTCGAACTCCAAACGCCGGGGGGGGGGGGGGACAGCTTTACACCTACTTGGCGGACGTCCTTCGAGTAGCCGAACGCTTCATTCTCCCCCAATTTTCGCCACCCAACCGTGAAGGTGATTGATCTGATCTTATATACATGATTTTATAAGTACATGAGACAACTACATATTTTAATTATGTTACTGCTGATGTCTCGGAATAGGTGAAGGGATATTATTGATCAAATATCCTGATCAAATAGCACACTCCTGTACCCTGATAACGATATATTTTGCTTGTTAGAAGCATAACGGGTGTTTAACAGGTACAATGGCGAACCGTGCAGATCCTGAGCAGACTGTTCGGATGCTGAACTAGATTTACACTGGTCGCAAGAGCCATAAGCTCCATATCTCCAGGCACAGCCACATATACAGGTACTAGTAGCTGCATGTTCATATCAACCGTTCATAACTATATGTCGTAATAAGAAAAAATAATTGTTACATGTAAAATGGTCATTGTACATTCAGTGGGTGGGGAATAGTTAAAACTACTTTGTTTTAACATTGCATCATGTGCATCATAACTCAGGGTAATCAATATAAGAACGAGGCATGTATTTCATTTGCGAATTGAATATTACTTAATAGCTTTATGAATTAAGAATTATTTACTTGGAAACTGGTCACGTCATGTAATGACGTATGCACAGTAAATCAGCCCGTCATACACCTATTCTAAGATAATACATTTTTACCCTTCAATGGATCAGTTGGGTAGTGGTCAGTTAATGCTGGAAACATACATTTGTCGCCTCTGTCAAACATCACCTGAGTTAACATTGCCTGTAAACCCCACCTTAGGTGTGTATCAGGAGAAATTTTAAACAAAACAAACACATTATGCAACATGGTATGACTTAACATGCATTCAGGATGCATTCAGCATCCGTTGTAGAGGCAATGTCTCCAAGCTTATATGATGTATAACTCTAGAATTTAGATCACCTATAGTTAATAGCTACGGCCTACAATATGCCAAATATCACCATTACCATCATATTCAGGCCACGAATCTGTAAATTAATTTTGCCTTCCAACGTGGCATTTTCGCGCGTAGTACACGACGTCATGATGTGTGTCATTAAAACCTCTTAATGACATCATCCGATACATGTATGTATACATTTTCATCTTCATTAAAAACAATTTTGGCAGCAATAGCACACAAAAGGTATATGCTTTTGATATCCGACAGAGAATGGCGATTCAGAAAACAAATCCGTAATTATCACCGAACTGGGGCCAGTTTCACCAAACATCGTACAACTATAATATTCGTAAGTGCAAATATAGGTTCGTTTTGAAATTTCAATTCACGTATTTCCATTTATTGAGCATATGCAACCTATGTTCAATACATATATATCCAATAATTGTTTACAAGAAAACATTGTTAATGTGAATTTACAGACTATCATAATTTTGCACTTACGAAGTTCAGTGAAACGGCTCCAGGTCCCCTTTCCCTTGACCATGTTGACGGATAAAAGATAATAATTCAACTGTTTGTCTGAAATGTAGATTTAATTCATATTTACTACCAGTTAGTATAGTCAGTATGGATATTGCAAACGCGAAACCCTATCGGGAGCCTAGACTATACATGGTTGTGACTGGTGCAATGGGCTTATGGGTTTTGCGAACAGTGTAGATCCATATCAGCCTGTGCATCAGAAATCGCAGAAGCCCCATATGAAACGTTAAATCTATCAGGGATCTACGCTATAATTGAGAAACGGCATGTCATTTTTTACCTTCGGACATCTGTGTAATTTCATAAAATACGTTTACAAAACATACAATATTTTTCATAACTAAAGTTAAAAGTTGACAAAATTTTCACCAAACCTGCGGAATGTAATTCTGCATGTACTCTGAAAATGTTGTCAACTTTTGACGCAAGTTACATGAACAGTAACTATTGCAAATTTTGTAAACTTCTTTCACGGAATTACGCAAATGTCCGAAGGTACAAAATCACATGTCGTGTATCATATGAGAGGGTTAGAACGGTTTATAACTGTGTACATTTACCTCATTCTCGGCTTCAATAAACAACCCACGTTTAATTTCTTCTTGTCTCTTGTCTTCTTGTACATGAACTCTCGACGAAATACCAGTTATGTATCTCCATTTGGAACATATCCAACACTTCCACGTATAATTTTAGATATGGTTTGTGTGTAAGAATACTTCATACGAGTGTCAGTTTGATATGAGATTTATGAGTCAACTGCAAAGCGGCAATAGCATCTTCTTCGATTTACGCTTAGAGGATAACACGAATATACATCTATGGTTGCGTCCTGCCAATCTTAAGGCAATACATATATCATTGTGTCTTAACTCATTCGCCCCTAGCGACGAGATAAGGCATCGGCCTTATCTACTCTCGTGTCCCGCACGACGAGTTAACTCGCTGTAGTTTATCTTACCCCTATCCCGAGCGACGAGAATTGACGGCTCGATAAAGCTAGCATTGTATCCCGAGCGACGAGCTATGACGTCGTTTGCTATTGGTCATTTTCAATAGATATGTAGAAATCCAGATAAATTCAGCCAATCAGATTTCTTGTTACATATGACAAAGAATGATCGATTCCCACGTGGTAAAAATCTGAATCTGTTTACAACACAGGAAAGCATTGAAATTTACATTTGAAATAGGCAATTAATTGTGTCCAAATGGCAAATCAGCGACTAGATCTGACTCAAGTAGTGTCTATGATTACTGAAGAAGATGGCGATGATGCTTCATTGAGTGACGTAAGCATAACTAATGGAAGTGTAAAGTGAAAGTGATCATAGTGAAAGTGATGGAGGAATGGAAAGTGATGAAGAACAGCCTGTCGTGAATACCAGCAATCGTTGGGTCCTAAACAAACGGGAGGGCACCTATTCCGAAGACAACATTCTCTGGCCCCCCGAAACCAGGACCGACAATTGACCTGGCACCAGATGCTACAGAATGGGACTTTTTGGAGTTGTTTTTTCCTGTCTTCCTGATTGAGATGCTGTGTGCTCAAAACAAACCTCTATGCCAGACAGCGACAGACGGAAAAGCCTGATCCCATCTGGCGGCCAGTCGTTGAAGAGGAAATGAAAGCTTGGCTCGGTATCCGGGTGTTCATGAGCATTTTGCAGGTGAGTTGATGTCAGTTACATGCAAATGGTGATGATACAAGTTGACGTACCTAATAAAACAAAGCGAGAAAATGGCTTATTTGTGTCACAGGGTGAGAAAAAATGTGCTCCGGCCCTGGGCTCGAACCCGGTACCTCTGGTTTACCGTACCATCGCTCTAACCGACTGAGCTAGCCGGGCACGAATACACATTTCCTCCGAAAGTGTAAACATCGTTTCATACTTGTGTAAACAAACTGCGAAACACAGACCCTTTCTACCTACTGAAATGTATACAAGTGTTACCGAAGTTTCATTGATGGAATGGCGAACAGTGCAGATCCTGATCAGACTGTGCGAATGCGCAGGCTGATCTGGATCTACACTGGTCGCAACAAATGAATCAGTTTCTCGAGTCGCAGCAACATATCACATACCAATAGGAAAGTTATAGTTCATTGTTCATTTTCATTTCAGCTTCCACAAACGGCAATGTACTGGTCGACAGATGCCCTCTTCGGAAATCTGAACATCAGGAGAGTCATGACGAGAGACCGCTTCGACAAGATATCCCAATACCTGTACACCAGTGATCGCACGAAGAATCCAGCAAGAGGTCAGCCTGGTCACGATAAGCTCCATCACGTCCGGCCTGTACTACAAGAAGTTCTGGACCGCTGCCTCCGAAATTACAACCCACATCAAAATACCAGTGTCGATGAAGCAATGATCAAATTCCGTGGCCGGCTCACATTTCGACAGTACCTACCAGCCAAACCCACCAAGTATGGTATCAAGGTGTGGATGAGGGGTGACCCTACAAATGGATATACCAACGAATTTCAAGTGTACACTGGGAAAGAAAATGGCGCGCGTGAAGTTGGACTTGCTTCCAGGGTGGTGAAGGACATGACGGAGAAAATTTGGGGACAGCACCACATCGTGAACATTGACAACTACTTCACCACCCCTGATCTGCTTCAGACCCTTCTAGACAACAAAACGTATGCCCGCGGTACAGTGAGAGCCAATCGGAAGGGATTCCCAGCCCAAATGCTGAAGCCAAAAGAAGTTAAAGAGCAAGGACAGTTCAACACGGCACAAAAGGAAGAGTTGACTGCATGTTTATGGAAGGACAAGAAACCCGTTCACTGCATGTCTACGGCTGAAAATCCCGCAACTCTTGACAGCGTGGTGACGCGGAAATCAAAGAATGGCGAGTTGCGACAAGTGAGAGCCCCGTCCATCATTCCCGAATACAATAATAATATGAATGGTGTGGATCATGCGGACCAGCTGCGCACGGAATACAGCACATATAGGACATCCATGAAATGGTGGCAGTACATTTTCTGGTTTTTATTCGATGTTGCTATCACAAATCGCTTTATTTTGATGAAGGAGTCGGCCAACCACCAGAAACAAACAAAAACCGGACGCAACAAACTACTGACCATGGTGGAATTTCGAATGGCTCTGTCAAAACAGTTGATCGGAGAATATATTGAGAATGAACGGGCAGCACTGGCTACAATCGGTGCGGGACATTTTCCAAAGAGAGCCGAGAAGAAAGGTCGTTGCCGACAATGCAGCAAGAAAAAGAGGAGACGCGAGGTTGTCAACGCCTGCCAACAGTGCAATGTCCACATGTGTGTCGACTGCTTTCAGCCGTTGCATCGTGATCTGTTGAAACACTAACTACAAACACTACCTACCCCTGTCTGAAAGCAGTTGATACATTAGTGGACATTGCACTGTTGACGGGTTTATATGGAAGCCGATAGGTGTCACCTAGAATGTTTGTATATGTCGTTATAACGACTTAGCTATGTCGTTACAACGGCCTTTTACTATGTCGGTATAACGACATAATAAGTCGTTATAACGTAACAACATATAAAACAATTCTAGGTGACACCTATCGGCTTCCGTAGGTTTACAATGATCTTGATGATGTACAAATAAAGTGTAAAGAAACTACATTTGTACATCATCATGATCATTGGAAATATAAGCAAATTATGTGTAAATGTGAAATTTCATTTGTGTGAAAAATGTGAAATTTATTTCTGAAAAATAAATTTAATTTGTGTGAAAAATGTGAAATTCGTTTCTGTGAAAAATGTGAAGTTTGTCCTGTGTGAAATCATTTGGGTGAAAAAGGTGAAATTTATTTCTGTGAAAAATGTGAAATTCATTTCTGTGAAAAATGTAATTCATTTCTGTGAAAAATGTGAAGTTTGTTCTGTGTGAAATGTGAAGTTAATTCTATGAAAATACGGTAAGGATTTAAATCTCGGATTGTATGAAGATTCAACAATGTCTCGAGACTCACTGTGACGTTTAGGACCTGTAAGTGACGTAAATTATTACCCCACCTGCATGAGCATGAAGTTATGGTGCATGTACATGTAGATAACAAGGCCGGATACAATAAGTTTGAAGATTCTCATCCACATATGCCCCTAAAATAAACTACTAAATTATTTCTGTTTGTATAAATTTTCCAAAAAAATCTAGGCATCATTCTATTTGTATAATAATTTGTACTAATTTTCAAGAAAAGAATTAAAAAATAAAATTTCACATCCACCACACCTTTGCAAAAATAAATTAATGAGAATCTACAATTTTATTTTTTCCGTGCTTATTGTACATACTATAGAAATTAACAATAAACCAAATATACCGCAAACAAATGTTATCACCACCAATAATGTGAAACCAACTGAGCTATGATCTGATAAAACTGGGCTTATTACCTTTGCAATCAGTGAATAACCATACAGGCCAGTGCATCCACACCGTCTAATCAGGATCTACATTGTTCGCATTTCTGGCAGTCACCATCAATGTGCAGGCTGATCAGGATATACGCTGGTCATAAATGAAATAAGCCTTGTTTTGTCAAATGATTTGATGTACATACATGTAGGTTCAGTCAATAAATACAGATTGTTTTATTATTATGTCTATTTGATAATTTTCCCTGTAGGTGACGTAAATTATTACCCCACCTGCATGAGCATGAAGTTATGGTGCATGTACATGTAGATAACAAGGCCGGATACAATAAGTTTGCAGATTCTCATCCACACATCCCCCCCCTAAAATAAACTGCTAAATTAATTATGTTTGTATAAAATTTTCAAAAACAATCTAGGCATCATTCTATTTGTATAATAATTTGTACTAATTTTCAAGAAAAAAATTAAAAAATAAAATTTCACATCCACCACACCTTTGCAAAAATAAATTAATGAGAATCTACAATTTTATTTTTTCCGTGCTTATTGTACATACTATAGAAATTAACAATATACCAAATATACCGCAAACAAATGTTATCACCACCAATAATGTGAAACCAACTGAGCTATGATCTGATAAAACCTTGCTGATTACCTTTGCAATCAGTGAATAACCATACAGGCCAGTGCATCCACACCGTCTAATCAGGATCTACATTGTTCGCATTTCTGGCAGTCACTATCAATGTGCAGGCTGATCAGTATATATGCTGGTCATAAATGAAATAAGCCTTGTTTTGTCAAATGATTTGATGTACATACACGTAGGTTCATTCAATAAATACAGATTGTTTTATTATTATGTCTATTTGATAATTTTCTGCATAGTGGCACAAGGGACGTTTATAATAAAAATTACATCATTGGTTAGATAAATAATGGATGAATATACATATAAATTTTCAGATGTATTGGATTATATATAACACGTTTTTAACCAGTTAATGTAAGACACCCATTGCCTGATAATCCTATTTTGGAATTGCATCAAATATTCCAAGGGAGTCAGAGCTGATAAGCCCACTGCAGTAGCTAGGGGATGGCTTAGCAGTTATCTCTAGGGGTGAACTGGCTATTTGTAGCCAGGGTTCAATGAGTTAATGAAAATTAAAAGTTATGATTATACTGATAACTCATCTACAATGATTCAAACAATGTGTTACGCTACAGAATATTTGCTTTTGCAGTGGTAAAAAATGCATTCTAGCATAAAAAAGCGCGGGCATCGTCAATCGCGGTATACCCATATGTAGTTCCACAAACATGACAGAACACTGCATGTGTCTATTCGTTTGTTTGTTTGTGAAATACATCCTGCCGCCTCGCCATGTACCTCTAATATACCTCGGCACAATCTGACTGTGAATATATCGCAAACCATATGTTAGTTTCACTATTTTCTGCAACTACTTAATATACATTACCGTACAAACCTGTTTAAGGAATTAGGTCATGAAGATACAATTGACTTCAATGATACTTGCTTCATAAGCGTAATGTGATATATGAATTCAACATAATAAAATTATGCGAATACTGTCTCGTTACTGTATACTATATGGAGCATTGAGTTGCCATCGCCACCATCTTTGTATGTACAAGCCATCGTAAATTCCACCACTTCGTTCGTTTGACACATACAGCAAATAAAATGATAGTAAACTCTCTATATGCTGACCTGCTTCATTGTTACTAGGCAACTATATATGTCCCCACTAAAACTTGTACATCTGTCTGCTGAAAATATGTAGGCTGCCCATTGTTTTCTCATTTCCTCTATTCGTCTACAATAACATGTTTTGACACTGCATCCGAATCATATCAAATGAAAGACCACCAAGGAAAACACATTAGGTGATCGTACAATTTCAATGCATTATGCTACTTATCTAATTAAAGGATAATCTTACATTTATGTTGACTTAACATATATTTATTCAACTTGTTTACTGATTTCATGAGAAAAGATGCCTCGTTTCTTATGAAATCAGTAAAATTTGATAAGTAGATTAAATCACCATCCATCTAAAAAGCTTCTTTATATACCAAACTGCTTCATGGTTGCTCGGTAACCACCTCTGTCCTCACTGACACTGGTGTATCTGACTGCTGAAATTATATAGGCTGCAGATTTTGGGTAATTTCCTCTATTCATCTACAACAACATATTTTGACACTGTATGCGAATCGTGTTCAATTAAAATGAGACCACTACATAAAACACATTTGATGATCGGTAATGCTTCAATGTATGATGCTTTACTTATGCAATAAATAATTGTTTTACATTTAATTAATATGTTGATTTAAAATATATATTAAATTCATTGACTACATGGCCACAAGTTCTTATGAAATCAGTAAACTTGTTTAATAAATGTATAAATCATACCGTGTGTAAGATCCTCTCTATATATTGACCTGCTTCATGGTTGTTATCTCTGTCCCCACTAACACTGCTACATCTGACTGCTGAAATTATGTTGGCTGCTTCTTTCTTAAGCATCGTTATCACTAAGCCAATCCCCTCACTGGCAGCCGTGATAATAAAAATAAATTGAGCATTTTTGCTTTACAAACAATGTGAACACACGTCATCAGTGACATTGACCTTGAGCAGTCAGGTGTGGGTCATATGCAGTACAAAGCACACCCCTAGTCCAAATATTAACACATTCTTTGAGGCGGTTCATAAGTTATTGACAAATTAAGTGTTACTTACCTACGCACATGCCGTTGACTAACGCTATATCCCCTCTTGCCTATCGGCGAGAGGCATTTTAAATATCTTTAGCATACAACAGGAACGATAAACAACAATAATACAAACCACGCGATTCATACTATTTTTGTCTGTTTGTTTGTTTGGATTTAGCGGCCTATCAACAGCTAAGGTCATTTAAGGCCGGGTCAAGTTTTTGTTTGGAAAATACCAAAATCAGAACTGAATATTTTAAATATAAACAACTATATATTCAGCCCTGAAATCAGAATAATCCTGATCTGATGTCAGGTCCTCGCCACACCAGAATCACTCGGCCCCCTCCCAAAAGCAGTAGGATCAATAATAATATTACTACTTTTATAATGGGCAATAACCCAATTCAACTCGCAGGTAGCAAAAGAGCCAAAGATGATTAGTTCGGCTATTGATAGAAAAGAAAAGTTAGCGGGTCATTTTGTAAAGTCTTAATTCTGATGGCCAAATTATTTACCGGCCGGGTTAATGTGGTCGAGTCTTGAATGCTACCTTTTGTGATGTGGGGTATATCCACAGATCAATACTGAATATTTACAGAAATAAATATATATTCAGCCCTGAAATTAGAATAACTTGATCAGATAACTTAATAACTTAGCCGCATTCCACAAAGGTAATATGATGTCAACTATCAGGTACCAGAAAACCAAACATGTACATGAGGGTCAAACCAGAGATATCGGAATTCCGGCAAGGATGAACTCCGCCGTTAAATGTACCATTCGCATGCTCCCAACCAACCGCCCAACTACCTCCGAAGATGCATTTCACAAAATCAGTTGATATATACCAATGAATATTGCATGAATGCAGTGACAACATTAGTGATCAACCTGCGTTTGTCAGCTAATTATCGCATTTGCATGTCAGCTTTCGATTTCTTAAAATTAAAGTCGCGGAAATCCCATGTTAAATTATACTTGATCGTATTGGTAGAAGTATACACGATTCTCAGCGGGATAGGTAAAGCAGAGTCGGAATAATTATTCAAACTGAACTCTGACGCAAGGACAATTGTAAGAGGACACTCAACACAGCTTAAGCAACTGCAGTTTGAAGTCAATATACGTCGTCATACATTCGCCCATGTAGTAAAATATATGTGTAATTACTTCCATAACGTGGTTGTGACAGCCAGTATTGTACAGTCAATCAGTTTAACAAAAGATTAAACGCTGGGAAAGTAACAGTACTGTCAATCAAGTTTACGATTGTTTAAACAAACACCGGAACAGTGACCTAATACAATTCCAGCCAGACTGATACCATTAAACAGGAGCAATATAAACAAATCAAGATGTCCCAGAGTGACGATATGTCTAGGTAGAGCTCAATAAACAGGTATTGCGTCATTTATCTGGAAAATCCGCTAGAACTGACGTAAATCGTTTCGCCGATACATCGTTATGAATCACAAAGTTTTACTGAATATATTACACAACGACAATCCCATTTAATACAATGAAACCTCTCTAAACCGGACACACTGGAAGGTCTCCATGGAGTCCGGCTTAGAGAGGTTTCACTGTAAATTAAGCAGTTGATCACTTCCAGGCATAGCTGTATGCTACGCGATCACGAACATACATTATCACCTTAGATAAATGAGAAAGGAACTCATCAAAAAATACGATCATAGGTGTTTTCTTGGTGTACAGTTTAGAGAGGTTTAATTGTATTATTTTCAAAATATGTTTTACAAAATAGTGTCAGCAGCAGTGCACACTTATATATAATCATCATAAACACTGCAATAATGGGTGTCTGTAGCCTATTTCATCAACATTGCAAAGTATACTTTACTAGCAAAGTATACTTTGAGGGAGAAATTTTCAATTTTATGATAAATTTATTAATTTGTATTATACTGAATTTATTACATTATCACAGCCAATTTGACTGTGTATTATACTGAAGTTATTACATTATCACAGCCAATTTGGCTGTGATAAAGTAATAAATTCAGTATAATAATTCTGCATACTTTTAATCATGAAATATATGCATTTGTTAGTTCTATATGAAATAATGCATTTCAGGAAAAATAAATGATTACTCCCTCAAAGTATACTTTGCTAGTAAAGTATACTTTGCAATGTTGATGAAATAGGCTACAGGTATGCCGAGAAAATGCTGAAACGGAAAAGGAAAAACAATTCAGTTGTATAGCGGAACGTCTATAAACCGGACACCAAGAAAAACACATGGGATCTTATTGTTGATGAGTTTGTTGGTGATTTAAATCTGGTGAAATGTATGTTCGTGATCGCATAGCACACAGCTATGCCTGGGAAGGAATGATAAAATGCTTCATTTACAGTGATACCTTTCTAAGCAGGACACCCTGGGGACCCGCGGCATACGACGTATGTCGATTGGTATAGTTTTCATATTCCCGCCGGTCTGTCTGTTCGTCCGTCCGTAAACTGGGCGTTAACAATTTTCGGGTAGCCATTATCTCTGTAACCACAAGCTTGATTAACCTCAACGTTCAAATACTTCTGTATCACATGTAAACCTTGTTACGACGTGCTGTAACCTATTTAATAAATGTGATGATAAATGGCACACGTGTAATAGCGCCTGCAGCGAATTTGATAGGCCGGCTACATCACCCTAATTACATATTATTCATATTATGCGGTAACGTTATGCCAAACGAACAAAATGAATACGTCCGAATTGACTACCTTATACACATATGACGTCCATACAAAGAGCGGAAACTTACAAGAGGACATATTTATAACAGTTTCGTTGCTGGTATTAAAACTGTTTTTTTTCTGTGGAGTCTAAATGCGAAACTAGTGAACGGCGTCTTCTCACTGAAGCATATAGGACATCTCTGTTACTTGATGTGTGAAATCCATGAGTAGTATAAGGGAGTCAAAATGATACAACCTTCCTCTGGAAGCCCCCCGCTACGCGCGGTGCCTCACATCAGGAGGTGGTATCATTGTTGACTCCCTTATACTACTTGGATTTTCCCCCACTGTTCACCGGGTATGGATGAGAAGAGTGGAAACTATTTTTCAGCAACCACGAGACCGTATACTTCCTCGACTGGATGAGAAGTTATCAATGATACGAGATGGGGATTACACCCTATTAGAGATAAGAATCCATTGGCTGTACTCAGTAAAATACAACAATCTGTCATACCTACCAACAATTTACACCCTATTAAAGATACGAATCCATTGGTTATACTCAGTATAATACAACAATCTGTCATAAATATCAACAATTTACACCCTATTAGAGATAAGTTATCCATTGGTTAACTCACAGTATAATACAGCAATCCGTCTTACAGCAAAACCTGTCATAAATATCAACAACTTACACCCTATTAGAGATAAGTTATCCATTGGTTATACTCAGTATAATGTCTACCATAAAGCAAATGAGAGAGCAAGCTAAGAGTTGGGGTATTTCCCTAAGAGGTTTAAGACTCAAGAAAGATATAACAGATAGGATAAGTGACGCGCGAGCCGTCGTCTACGAGGAGAGGCTGTGGCGTGCGGTTTCGGACTGCCTGCCGACCTCGAAAAACGATCCGAGAAATTGGAGAACGAGACGACGGCCAGTCTGCGTGCCATTGCTCGTATCGTATTAGGAACATCGAGACCGACGAAACGATGATATTTCACAAAAACTCACCGGGCAGTCCGTGGATAAACGAGAACTCCAAAGCTGAGAGTTGGATAACCGATAGAAAGAAAGGTCGAATGGACATCAACAAAGTCGATAGACCAAACACAAAATGGACCTCCGTTCGTTGGATATCGGTCGAGGTGAAGATGATCATCGATGCGCAACAACTTCTCATGGGAGCGGGAAAACTCCCCGATTGGTTAAGATAGAAAAAGGGAATGTATTCCATCAACACGTACGACGACTACTTGTGTCTGTTTAGGTGCATAACCATCCACCGTGGAGGGAAACTGGACCGCTGTTGTGAGGAGGCACGAGCTCAGGCTCGCGAATACCTCGGTCACAATAACGGACCGGATAGTAAGGGAATCCCCCTGGCTGATATTAAGAAAGTCGAACAGCACTTCAAGCTGGGCATTCGCGTTTATGAGCCCACCGCCGACGGAGTGTGGTACCTCATGAAATATCCGGCAAACTACGACGCGGTTGGGGATAAGATCATGACTATAGAAATGTCTGGAGATCACGTGTTCCTCATCTAGAACCTTCGCAAGATGACGTACGAGTACGGGTGCACCGGATGTCAACAACGGTTCACAAAGTCGTGTAACATGCACAGGCACGCAACCACCTGCATGGGTGGGAAGACCGTGATAATATGTCCAGGTAAGAGGGTAGAGAGACCGCAGTCGGCCTACGAGAAGGCGTTCTATCCCAAGGGGTCAGCGAGCGCGATATCGATTCAATGGTTGAGTAGAGAAGAGGAGAGTGTGGGAAAGCACATACATCATGCCAGATGCGGTCACGGTGGTGAGAGGTGGGTGGCCGGTAATCCGGTCGACGGTTACTGCCACGAGACCAAGACCGTGTTTCAGTTTTACCGACGCATTGCAGGAGAGGTAACGCGAGAGCGCTGTACAAGAGGACGAAAATCCAAGATGCCAAGATAAGGAAGGCGGGTTACGAGCTGGTGGTGATGTGGGAGTGCGAGTGGTTGAATGAGGGGAATCCTCACTATCCACCATCGCCGCGCGAGGAGGAGACGACTCTGTACCCGCACCAGATAGTCTACGACTTCGAGGCGTATCTCGACAAATCGAAAATCACGAGACCCACCAAAGACCTGACGTTCGAGGTCGAGCACGTTCCTATATCGGTGTCGTTGGGGGATACGATGCACGAGGGGATCACCCACATCTGCGAACGAGACCCCGACACTCTGGTCGAAATGTTCGTGACCGAGCTACAGAGGAGAGGTAATGGCATCAGGCAGGGGGTTGGGAAGAAGTATCTGCATACCGACATAGAGATGTTGTCGAAACCTCAACGATATAAGACCGTCTCGTGGATCGACCAAGTCCCGGTGGTGGGGTTCAACAGCAGCAGGTACGACCTGAACCTCATCAAGCAGAACCTTGTCGAGAAGTTGGCTACCACCGTGAATAAGGTGATGGTCGGAAAGAGGGCCAGCACGACGATGTTTCTGTTTACCCCGGAGTTTAGATTTATCGACATCATCCAATATCTGGGACCCAGTACCACGTACGACAAGTGGGTTAAGGCGTACGACTGTAAAACGGTAAAGTCCCACTTCCCGTACGAGTGGTTCGATTCCCGAGAAAAACTCGACCATCCGGGGCTGCCCGACTATCCAGAGTGGTACTCGAAGTTGAAGGGTGAGTTCCTACTGTCGTTGTCCGAGTGGAAAGAGTGCAAGAAGGTCTTCCGAGAAAAGGGGATGAAGACGTTCCAGGAATGGGTGCTACACTACAACGACTTGGACGTCGGACCGTTCCTGGAGGCACTGACTAAAATAACGGAGTTCTACAGGGGGAGAGGTGTCGACATACTGTATCGAATTGACCGGCATTTCAGGTAGGTTTGTATGGTAAATGATTGCTCCAGGGATGTGTGGACAGGTAGGTACTCAAATTAATCCTGAACAATGGTTTAGGGGGAAAAAACGTGTGAATACTTTGTGGATAGCCAGAGTGGTCAGTTAAAACTGGGCAGTGGAGTAGAAATGAACTGTTTATTGTATTAGTGCGTGCCCAATATGTGATAGTTAAACGCAGATAATTACAGTGTGATAATAGCTGGATATTAGATGACTGGTGATTTAAAGTGGAAGTTGAAGTTGGTAAGTGTATATATAGATAGTGTAGTAGTTCTGTGAATTGGCGTGAAATTTGTCGTTTGTCACTGGATTTCGTGTGCTAAAAGGTAGCGTAGTGAAATGGCTGGGCTGAGGGGGTTAACTTTAATTTGCAGGTTGATGTAGCACTCCCCACCCAGAGGACAGGTTTCTACGTGATGATGACAGTTCACAGTAGGCTACTTAAGCAGTCGAGTAGATGACTAGCACAAGCGAGTCCGTGCCGAGGAATCGTCAGCCAAGTGGACGTGTTGTTAATTGTCTCATTGGGGCCTGGTAGAGGAACTGTGTATATAAATGATATCGCTATTAAATGTACTATGATTGATCGTACACAAATTAGAATGTAGTCCAGGAGCTGTTGTAACCAATTATGAAACTACAGTTAAGCAGTATAATAAATAAAATCCAATTGTGAGACTTGGTCTATCTTTCTAACTGACATTCTGATTTGAATTATTACCAAACGATAATACTTGCGAGCACGTACATAGTGTACATAGCAGTGTAGCATATAATAGGGTGTAAGTTGTTAGTAGGTATGACATATTGGTGTATTATACTGAGTATAACATAGGGATTCTTATCTCTAATAGGGTGTAATCCCCATCTCGTATCATTGATAACTTCTCATCCAGTCGAGGAAGTATATGGTCTCGTGGTTGCTGACAAATATTTTCCACTCTTCTCATCCATACCCGGTGTAAGTAAGTAGTATAAGGGAGTCAACAAGTATACCACCTCCTGATGGGAGGCACCGCGCGTTCCAGAGGGACGTTGTATAATTTTGACTCCATGTGGTAAACAAAATATGAAACTCGTTTCCATTTGATATGAGTTTTATGAAACTCGTCATAACTAGTATGCACCTCGCCAGTGGCTCGGTGCATAAATTGTACGTGACTCGTTTCATAAATTTAAACACTATGTCGGGGGTCATAGGCGATCATCGAATTGCTTGATCAGCACGGGGTTTTCAATTATTGGTCACTACGTGTGTCAACTACATTATAAAGATCACAACTTATATGATCTCACAATGGGTAGACGTATAATTGTATTACAGAAACGTTAGGAAAGAGCTGAATATTATGGGACGAGATATTTCCATAGCTACAATAATAGGCAAACAGCCAGAAATAGAACCTCCTCCCCCCTGTGGGATTTTTGCAGACATATTTTTTTCCGAAACTAAATTCTATTATATACCGTATGTCTGCGCTCTGTAACCCGCTGGGCGAATATTTGGCACTATTAAAGTATACAACCGTCGGTCTTTTCGCAATTGTGAAAAGTTACATTTTTAATTGAAAATCGACTGTCTTATATCATTAGAAACAACTGATATGGCAGTGTTGTATGTTTTCTGAATAATGTTCAATTAAATAATGTCTGATAATTCAGTTGAAGAATTGTGCACGTTTTATTACCCCATCCACTGAATTTCAATGGGTAAGGTACATGCCCACTCAGTAGGCACAACCTATTCCTTATATCAGAGACATCATCTGAGACATTTTCTGGCAAAATAAACATTTATTCACCATTACCCCACGTATTGATTGGCATTATTATACATTTTAAATCAGACGTCAATTTCTACACTGATATCAGGGGCGATAACCGTGTTTCTTAAAAATGTTAACGGACATTACTATTTTTTCTCTGTATTTATTTTTTGATGTGCAATGGTCATACTTTATAATCTGCCAAAAGTATTATTTTTTCAGGTGACGCATTTAATTACTATAAATAATTAAAAACTATCATGCCTCATTTGCATATGGAAATAGCCTGATACCACCGCGCCTCACTATCAGTAAAATAAATATTACTAAATGACTGTATTTGCATAGCGGGCACTCGTAGTGAGTGGACATTCACCTTTAATAACTCCATAAACATATGGTACTTTTGTATTTTCTTTGTGTCAATGGTACCTAGTAGTGTTCATTAGACATGTTGATTGCATATATGCCGATTATCTGATGTCTGCAATATATGATACAATGCTGAAAACAAAGTATTTTTCACCATTCCCCACCCACACATTTATTTGATGCACTGTCACTTACTTATAATTTTTTTGAATGCATATGCAACTACTTAGGCAATACTGATAGCTATCCGTGCACACTTCAGAGATATTGTGTCCCAGTGTTCGTCCGTCATTTACTTAGTGATGGTAACAATTACGCTATATGTTTCATTATGCAAATCTTTCTCGGTGTCTATTAATTGTATAAATGGTAATTGTACTTACTAGTGGTTGCAATATATATTGAATGCCGATATTCTGATTACATACTGTCTACAGCTGATGATGGAATATGAAAATAAAATAGTTTTAACTATACATTCCCCACACTGAATTTATAATGACCATTTTACATATAATACGTTTTCTTACTTTATACGCTGCCAGATACTTATGAAAGGTTCATCTGAATGTGTAGCTACTAACACCTGTATATGCGGATGTGACTGGAGAAATGGGGCGTATGGGTTTTGTAACAAGTGTACATCCAGATCAGCCTGTGTATCCGCAAATTCTGATCAGAATCTGCATTGTTCGGCATTCCATCAGAGAAACACCCGGCATGCTTCTAACCAGCAAATCGCAAATCCCATAATCCCCATTTCTCCAGTCACAGCCACATATATCCACATTAAATTTCAGATACAGAATGAATGTCTGTTTGTCTCTCTATATGTCCATTTCATATTTATGCAACCATGACAATGACGATGATTATTATGTTGTGTAGTCCAATAATAACGTCTCTGATACATTAAATTATTACTCTCCGCTGTTGACATGCCTTTAAACACCATTAAGTAATATACATAAATAAAAATAATTATTAGTGTAAATAGTATAGGTCGTAGGTACTTATTTGCAAATGAGATATAGAAAATATACGTTATCTACCATGCAGAATGGATGATTTGTAGCACATATTACTCCATGTATGACACAGTAAATACTAAAATACCGAACATTAAGGTAGCTGTAAATAATACGAGCAAGCTAAGCCGGATTAAAACATGACAAATATATTGTTATGCACTTTCAAGATGACAGCCACGCAAGTAAATGGGTTTGTGTGACATAACAGTGAAATTAGGTAGTAGAACCGATGAAACTGAGATATAGATATCACGGTTCCACATAATGTACACACTAATGTGGCGCTATGTATCGTGTATTCCAATAATATTCCCTCAACCCATTCCGAGACATCAGAAGGAACAGGATTCAAATGTGTATTATTGTATAAATACAACGTTATATGATGGATCACTATATCAATGGTTAATACTTACCTTCAGGCTCTCAGGTTGATTCCTCTAAACTCTGGATTCCATAAGATAGTTTCTCGCATTGAATACACAACGTAATCCGTTTATCATAGAACACAAGAATGCCTGCCCGGTGCCTCGTCCAATCAGAAGCTCCCAAAATGGTCAGGTGACCAGGGCAGCGCGCGTTTTGTAGGAAGGCTCTAAAGTAGGTATCAATGCCGGGGGCAGCTAATTACCACAGTAGTTGGCACTTGTACTTATAAATTAATGTATATAGTAAAAGTGTATAACTTGTATAACTACTGAAATACACTAGGTGTCATACGAGAACATGTGTTTTAGTAATCTTCACAATAGTTACTTCTTGACTGGGGAATAATAAATCTTCTTGAAACAAGATGACATTCATTCTTTAATGTTTATCAAAACCAAACCGGAAGAGAGTCCCCACGAGGAGGGGCAGGGGAGATAATCCACTTACTCCCAGTTTCTGAAATCAGCCGCTGAATTTCTGGTCACCTCGGCGTAATGCTGACTCCAGGAACCGGACTGAGTGTGATGAAAACTTCACACGACTCATAAACCAAAAAGACAAATATAACATCCCGCCACTAAAATTAAAATTGTAGAACAATTTTAGCATGAGTCGTGGAAGCTGTCATCACAAACAGTCTAAGAAGAAAAGGATACATGAATATATGAATAAGGCTACTATATAGAAACTCAGCAAATAGCAATCATGTATGACCACAAGTACTGCATTAGAAATTTGCATAAAACAGAATATCATAAACTGTCACATATCAACATACATACATACACACTAACATACTACATCACATACAAAGTTATTACCCATTGCCAAAAATTAACAGAACAGAGGCTGTACATGTATCATAATTGAAAAAAAGGTAAATCTGTAACAGCAAAGAATTGAGTCCAAATGCAAATTTCATAGTGTGCTTTTAAATGATGAACGTACTATGAAGATCAATACAAAAATGCACCTGACAATGACGGCGTACAAGGTCATTAGAGCCAGTGTGGCTGTTAAATTCAAGCATCAAATCAAACCTGAAAATGAGTCCTAGTGTATGGTGATACAATAGACTATTTACTAGTAGTTATGATACGAAACCTATTCATCGGTATACTCAAGTTATTGATGATGGATTAAACATATATATATATACTATTAGGATGGTATTACAAGTTTGAAAATACTAGCTATAATTCCAGAAATAAACATGAAAAAATTGCTTAAATTTATGTAGTAATGCCAACCTAGTATTCATGATATATACATGATATGCAAAATATTTGCAGCAAACGATCATATAGCTGAATTGCGCGTGCAGACAGACAGTGGTCTAAGGGAAATAACTCCCACAGAAAATTCTGAATAGTAACAGTAGAGTTACAGTATCTTGAAAAGAACAGCATCTGTGCTTTACATGGAATATCTGTATATACAATCTACAAATTTAACTTCACAAAACACACAAGGTAAGAAAATACAACCATTTAGCAAACAATTACAATATAGGCTTTAGCAACAATACCAATTGTATTGTTCTGCTATTGTGTATTGTCAAACACCCTCACAAATGTTCATATCCAAATGAACAATATTCTTGTTACCAAGAAAGAGTCACTGATAGGCCAATCCTTCCACTACAATAATCATCGATAAAAAAAACACCCCCGCCCTCCCCAAAAAAATAAAACAACAAAAAGCAACGACTTGTGGAGCCTAGGTTTTATCCAAGACAATCATGCAGCGACTTAAAAGGTAACGCAATTGTGTCTTGGATGATCCATCACTATACGAGTATGTTTTGTCACTCAGCACAATATTTCAGACATTCTATTCAGTGTGGCATAGAAACATCTGAACAGACTTGTTACTACTTGTAACAAACATGTACATCTGACAGAAAAGAAAATCATATTGGACTAGATTTAGATGTAAAACAAATCATTATGAAAATACATGTAGTGCATAAACATGACGTATAAAAAGCATGTTGTCAAGTACATAAGCAGAAAAAGTAATATTTGCAACAAGATATCTCACAAAATGAGTTATATTTCATTCCCAAGATGTATCTGTATAAATCTGTATCTAGCAAATTAGATTCCAAACCAAGAATCTAGAAACTGATATCTAGCACTTTCAAAACCAGAGACATCTACATGCAAGTATAAATGCTTGCAAATATTGCAGATCCAGATGAGCCAGCTCTTGTCGAGCTGTTCCATCTGCATCCGCTCCACTTGCCAAATTGTAGGCAAAACAAATTTAGCTAGAAATGTGCCGCAACACAGTAACAACCACTGATACACCGTAATAGCCCTACGTTTTCGGACGGGTAAAAATAATTATTATTTTTACTTTCCGAATATATAGGTTCAAAACATAATTATCGAAATTGGTGTCCGAAAATTTAGAGTCTCCGAAAACATAGGGTCAGTACGGTATAGGCCATGTTGATTCTCAGGCAGCGATGTCTGTCATTGGCAACAATATCATGTCACTGACTGAACAACACATGGCATAACCATATATCAGACTGCACCAACTGATCTGTGGGTATGACGATTGCCAATAATAAACAGTGTAGTCACTTACCAGACTGCGTGGATGAGCAGGCTGATCCGTGGCTACACTGGTTGTCAACACGAAACAGGGTAGTCACCAACCAAATTGCGGGATGCGCCGCCAGGCTAATCCGGGCTTACGCCGGTTGTCAACCCCAAACAGTGCAGTCACCGACCAGACTGTGCGGATGCGCAAGCTGATCCGGGGCTACACTTGTTGTCAATACCAAACATTGCAGTCACCGACCAGACTGTGCGGATGCGCAGGCTGATCCGGGGCTACGCTGGTTGTCAATACTAAACAGTGCAGTCACCGACCAGTCTGTGCGGATGCGCAGGCTGATCCGGGGCTACGCTGGTTGTCAATACCAAACAGTGCAGTCACCAACCAGTCTGTGCGGATGCGCAGGCTGATCCGGGGCTAACGCTAGTTGTCAATACTAAACAGCGCAGTCACCGACCAGACTGTGCGGATGCACAGGCTGATCCGGGACTACGCTGGTTGTCAATACTAAACAGCGCAGTCACCGACCAGTCTGTGTGGATGAGCAGGCTGATCCGGTGCTACGCTGGTTGTCAATACCAAAACAATGCACTCACCGACCAGTTTGTGCGGATACGCAGGCTGATCCGGGGCTACGCTGGTTGTCAATACCAAACAGTGTAGTCACCGACCAGACTGTGCGGATGCGCAGGCTGATCCGGGGCTACGCTGGTTGTCAATACTAAACAGTGCAGTCACCGACCAGTCTGTGTAGATGCGCAGGCTGATCCGGGGCTTCGCTGGTCGTCAATACTGTAATACTCATATTCCAATACATAGGTCCAGCTGTCTTCTCTACTGACTAATGGAGGCGGTTTACGCCGAATAGACTCCTTGGCTTTGAGATTCAGGTTAGAGGCAGGGAGCCAAACCGCATTTTGTGCTGGTTCTCCTGAATAATGGACGAGATACTTAATTCCATCAACCGTACGTCGTTGTGCTAAAACACGTTTGATTTTATAAAACTGTAATGAATCTTCAGTAGATTCCTGTGGATCAGTATAATCACAGTACCGAGCTGGTTTTCTGATCTCACGTTTTGGTCTTGTACAAGGAGTGTGAGTCTCTATTGATATACAATAGCGCTTTTCTGTAGGTCAAATATACGTACTATACCAATATTATACGTATACTATACCAATACGATATGTTTTCTATACGATATGCATATAATATAAACGTACGGTATGTTTGTACCGTACACACCAACCAATATCGTATAGATATACCATTCAAATCGTACGTTTATACGATTTTTATACATGTGTATAATTATGGTAAGTTTGTATCGTACAAACATACCAGATTATGGTATATTCATACCATATTCGTACGGATATAGCGTATATACGAACGGATATCGTATGTTTGTATAATATTCGTATAGTACGTTTGTACTATACGATGATACGGTACAAACATACCAATAGTATATGATCATACGATATGCTCATTAAATATACCAATACTATACGATTACGATATGTATACGATATTAGTATATACAAATAGGTAAGGAGCAGAAAAGCGCTACTGTAGGCTCATTCGGTGGGATTATAGGTTTCGTTGTCGGAGTGAATGTATCAGTTTGTGTTGAAACTGACGATTGTACAGCATTAGACACTCTAGTATTCACTTTGAAGTAAGCAGATGGAGTTGGTTCACGAATGTAAGCTGCTTTCAAACGAGCGATATGGACTGGTTGTTTGTGTACACATGTGTTGGCTGGGCAAGTCATGTACAATAAATGACCGGAATATTAATTCCTGAGTTTCTTCGCTGGTCCACATGGCTCTATCCGCAGATATACATAATCACCTGTACAGAGTTTCAATGGATTTGATTCATAATTTGCCCGTTCAAGCATTTCTTCCTGTGTTTTCAGAGCATTTACCCGCACATGTGAGCGAATAACATTCAACCTATCTGCTTGCTTCCGAATATAGTCATGTGAGTCTAGTGGTAACGTTTCAAAGGCTGAGTGAAATTGGGGAGGATAGAGGAAATTTCGGCCTCTGACCAAATAATGTCTCAGGAAATTTTGTTGCTGTTGTTGCTGTCCTCGAGAAAATGATTCATCTTTATGTTTATTTACAGAATATAGTCTAAATAATACTACGCAGTATTGTCATCGTCTGGGTGTAGGTTTAGATTCTCCACCATGTAGTAACCTTCACCATAGTTACTTGTTGACTGGGGAATAATAAATCTTCTTGAAAAAAGATAACATTCATTCTTTAATTGTTATCAAAACCAAACCGGAAGAGGGTCCCCACGAGGAGGGGCAGGGGAGATAATCCACTTACTCCCAGTTTCTGAAATCGGCCGCTGACTTTCTGGTCACCTCGGCGTAATGCTGACTCCAGGAACCGGATTGAGTGTGATGAAAACTTCATACGACTCATAAACCAAAGATACAAATATAACAGTGTGTTCCAATGTGCATGACCGTCATCCATTACCAGTGTAAGTCCACATCAGTGCATGGCATCATGGCCATTGCTTAATACATGCAGGTATATTGCTTCATTAGTCTCAATTGAGAGGCACCCATAACGATATTGTATTTTTAAGTGAGTCATTGTAAATAAATATGTAACCATCATTTCATAATAGTGACATTGTATAACCTGTAAGGTTGATATACCATTTCATAATTGTCATATAAACAAAGAAATGGAAGGTGAATGATGCTTATAAAAGCATGCATATGCTCTTCACAAATATCCACTATATTCATATATCTGTTATGTACGCATACATAAACTATTTTGTCCAATATATTTCAACATTCGGTGTTCGTGGAGTAATGGTGAATTAATGTTTATTTTGCCAGAAAATGTCTCAAATGATGTTGCTGATATAAAGAACAATGTGTGTCTGCTGAGTGGGCATGTACCTTTAATAAACATGGGCGTCACTAGCATTTTTGAAAAGGGGGTTCGACTTTCAGCTGTGAAGCAATCGAACTATGTCAGGGTCCGGGTGTTGCCCCTGTACCCTTTATATATTTCAGCTGCATTACGGCCCCAACATTTATTTTGTTTTACTTCCAGAAGCCAAATACATCATTCGGGTCTGTTTGTATAACAACTAGCTCCTGGGCAGAATTTGGAGTCAATTTAAGAAACCTATTTCTAAAAATTGGCATCCTGCAATACATTTTAGCGTCGTTTGAAATCACTGTGTTTTGTTATTATTGTTCATGTGAATAATGTAATGTCTGCGCTTTCATGCACTGAAAATGGCTATCGCGGACCTCATTTCTATGACAACAAAGGCGTCGTTATCACTAAGCTAATCCCCTTGCTGGCAGCCGTGATAATAACAAAAACTTTAGCATTTTTGCTTTACAGACAATGCCAACATACGTCCTCAGTAACAATGACCTTGAGCCTTCAGGTGTGGGTCATATGCAGAACAAAGCACATCCCTAGTCCAAATATTAACAAATTCGTAGAAGCGGTTCATAAGTTAAAATTAAAATTAAAAGTGTTACTTACGTATGCACAAGCCATTGAATAACGCTATATCCCCGCTCGCCTATAGGCGAGGGGATAGATACTCTTGCTTGCTCCAAGATGGGGAGTTCGTACGATCATATCAAACATCCCCTCTACGACGCCCGTGATACACCCTAAATATAAAATGCACGTGTTCACTAATACGTATATTTAAAAAACACATACTAGACATATGAAAATACAAGTTCGTTGTAAGAATGTGTACATTTGCATACATACATGTACATGATTAATTCACTTATTCGATAAATTAATGTATTATTGATCGGGTGTGTCAAATTGACAAATAGCAGAAGATTACATTTATATATTTAATATTCTTAATATATGGGAGGCATTTTAAATATCGTTAACATATAGCAGGAACGATAAACAAAATTAATACAAACCACATGATTCATACTATGTTTGTTTGTGTGTTAGGGTTTAATGGCCTATCGACAGCTAATGTCATTTAAGGCCTGCTCAATGAGTTTTTGTTTGGAAAATACCAAAATCAGAACTCAATATTTACAATAAAAACAACTATATATTCAGCCCTGAAATAACAATAATCCTGATATGAAGCCAGGTCCTAGCCACACCAGAATCACTTTGCCCCCACACAAAAGCAGTAGGATCAGTAATAATCATACTACTTTTATAATGGGCAATAACACATTTCAACTCCCAGGTAACAAAAGAGTCAAATATATAAACGTACCTGAGGGCCAAACTAGGAAAATCATGATTTCTATGATGCAAATATTAAAATAAAATACATACACACATACAGGTGATTAGTTCGGTTAATGATAGAAAACAAAACAGCTAGCGGCCATTTTGTAAATTATTAATTAACCGGATCAACATGCGGACGGCATACATAATTATGTTGTTACATATACACCACCACATGTCCCCCCATTATGTAATATGTAGGTAAATGTTTCAGATGAACGCAAACACGAACACACGCGCGCACGCACGAACGTCCGGCTACCAGCGTGTCCAGTCTAGAGAGGTTCACTGTATTATATTTCGGTACCTTATTGTACATGTACATAGCCTTTAAAAAATTGGGGTTGGCACAAGAATGTGTATAATACTAGATGCGAAAATAGTCAACGGCGTCTTCTCACTGAAGCATATCGATATCTCCAAGTTTTCCGCTATTTGGTGCGTGACGTCCATGTGGTTAACAAAATCTCAAACTGGTTTCCATTTGATATAAGTTTTATTACAATGGCTCGGTGCATACATTGTGCGTGACTCGTTTCATAAATCTTATATGAAATGGAAACTATTTTGAGATCTTCTATTTATCCACATCCATAGTTTCATTCCATAGCACGCCCATGTGGATTTCATGCCCAGGGTCAAGGTCAAATTACTTTGCGCTAAAGTGAAATATTTGCGTTAAAATGTTTAATATACCTACAACTTTAAGTCAGATTGACTTAAACAACATATACGAGAGTTGAGATTTTGAAACACTATGTTGGGGGTCATAGGTGGACATCGAATTGCTTGGTTAGCACGGGGTTCACAATGGGTAGACGTATAATTGATGACTTTTTGGCGGGTATTATATAATAGCTTTAATGAAAAAACATGTATTACTGAAACATTAGGAAAGAGCTGAAAAGTATGGGACGAGATGTTTCCATAGCTACAATAATAGGCCGTCAGCCAGAAATGGAACCCACCTCCCCCCTGTTGGATTTGTGCAGACATATTTTTCTGAAACTAAATTCAATTACGAGTGCTATGCCGTATGTCCGCTCTCTGTAACCCACAGGACGAATAATTGGCACTATTTTAAAGTATACCACCCTCGGTATTTTTGCAATTGTGAAAAATCACATTTTTACTTGAAAATCGACTGTGTTTTTTTTATCATTAGAAACAACTGATATGGCAGTTTTGCATGTTTTCTGAATAATGTTTAATTAAATAATATCTGCTAATTCAGATGAAGAATTGTGCACGTTTTATTACCCCATCCACTGAATGGCAAAATACCTAGTACCTTAATAACTCCATAAACGTATGGTAGTTTCGTATTTGTTTGTGTCAATGGTACCTAGTAGTGTTCATTAGACATGTTAATTGCACACATGCCGATTATCTGATGTCCGCAGTCTATGATACAATGTTAAAAACAAAGTATGTGTCACCATTCCCCACCCACATATTTTACAATGGGAATTTTACATGTAAGGAATTTAATTTATGTTATGCACTGTCACTTACTTATACATTGTTTAGATGCATATAGGCAACTACTTAGGCAACACTGATAGCTATCCGTGCACACTCCAGATACAGTGTGTCCCAGTGTTCGTCCGTCTGTCAGTCCGCTTCGCATTTACTTAGTGATGATAACAATTACGCTATATGTCTCATTATTCAAATCTCTATCAGTGACTATTAAGTGTATCAATGGTAAGTGTACTTACTAGTGTTTGAAATATATATTGAATGCCCATATTCTGATTACATAGTGTCTACAGCAGATGATTGAATATTAAAACAAACAGTTTTAACTGTACATTCCCCACCCACTGAATTTACAATGACCATTTTACATGTAATACGTTTTCTTATTTATACGCTGCCAGATACTTAGTGAAAGGTTCATATGAACGTGTAGCTACTGACACCAGTATATGCGGCTGTGACTGGAGAAATTGAGCTTATGGGTTTTGTAACAACTGTAGATCCAGATCAGCCCGTGTATCCGCAAAATCTGATCAGAATCTGCATTGTTCGGCATTCCATCAGTGAAATACCCGGCATGCTTCTAATCAGCAAATCGCACATCCATTTCTCCAGTCACAGCCACATATATCCACATTACATTTCAGATACAGAATGAATGTATGTTTGTCTCTCTATGTGTCCATTTCATATTTATGCAACCATGACAATGACGATGAGTACTATGTTGTGTAGTCCAATATAAACGTCTCTGATCCATTTAACTATTACTCTCCGCTGTTGACAGGCCTTTAAACACCATTAAGTAATATACATAAATAAATAATAAGTAATTATTTGCAAATGAGATTAGAAAATATACGTTATCTACCATGCAGAATGGATGATTTGTAGCACATATTGTTACGCGCCGGCTATGGGTCGTGTACCCTATACTGTTATGATCCTCTTTTGGTTGAGCAGAGCCGCTGTATGATTTTGTATCAGCTGTTAAAAGTGCCTCCTTGGCTCTTGGACTGTGGACTACTCAATCACCAAGGCACGCGCTGAGGGCTGAGTTTGTCTGATTGCTTTACTTTGGTCTGATTGCCTGGTAGTATCATGTAGTGAGAAGTACAGCAATCAAACTACAAACCGGCAGCATGTGCGTTATCACTAGGACTGCTGTCCTTGTGGTTCTTTATGGACTGGATGTGGGATGAGACACCACTCAGTAGGAACGCTGGGAATTCACAAGTAGCCGGTTGAATTATAACAATTTAATAAGCTGGTAACTGACAGTGAATGGCAGGTACATGGACAACACAATTGTTTCACATACGTGTTCACTAAGAGTAACCAATATTATCTTGTTTTAGTGAAACAGATGAAGATCGTTCAAATGCATTATATATTTATAGTCATGTTTTAGTTACACAATAAAATGGCATGAAGAATGGAAACTGAGTCTGCCAAACTTATCACGTAATTTGTTAGTACCGCGCGAAGTCACAAACCAGTAATTAATGTAAAGATAGTTCTGTGCCGGGCTGGTTTAAACGAAATATTTAACATGAAATTTAGCCACCTAGCACTGCGGTGAATACACGTATCTATGTGTATTAATAAGTATATAACAGGATAAGACGGTGTAATACATGTTGCCGTAAATAATGTCCAAAGAGATTCTGAATACGTATGTATGCCTAAATGTAAATTTACTTGCTACAAGGATGATGTTATAATGATCTTACTGTGGAATTGATGTGATACATTTTTCTCACGAAATTTGCGTGGAGGTGTTGTTTGTGAAAAGCCAAAAGTCAGAATGAATCAACAGAAACAATCGGGGTTCTTTTATACCCATGGGTTGGCCGGCGGCCAACGGCCACTAATTTGTGGTCGCAACGGCCAACGGCCAATTTTCGGTCACAACGGCCAGCGGCCAATAATTTGTGGTCACAACGGCCACTTTTGGGTCGGAGCGGCCAAGATCTCGAGACCGGCCAGAAAATACTGGCCGGGCTCGTGAACGACCCAAAACAATTGGCCGCTGACGTATAAGTTGCCAGGGCGATCTCGTGAGCGGCCAGATAATGTTGGCCGCTCGCGTGCGGTCTACTCGCCAAACCGCCAAACTCGCCTGTTTCGAAACGCACCAAGACGCATATTTCATCGATAAAGACAGATAATTAATAAGTAATACTTTTCTGAAAGTACAAATAAACCTATGATTATATACCAGAAAGGCATTGTTGAAAGAACGCTTCATTGCTGGGCTTTGAAGGTCACTTCGTTTCGTCAAATTAACAATCCCAGAACGCAACGAACAAGATGGCTGACGAAATGTGGATTATTTCTATTGCTGAGAATGAAGGCACGTTTTCTCAATTTAAATTGCTCTCTGGGATGGTTAGGCGTGGGCCATTTGACGAAATGATGTGGTTGAAAGCAAATTATCTGACAGCAAGCATGGTTTTGCATCTAAGGCTAGAATGATGGACTTTGGAATGACTGAATGTTGAACACGGATATAAGAGGTGCGCAAACTGGAAGCATGTGATAGTGACAATGAATTCAGACAAGACCGTGATGTTTTAAGGTGTGTGCTGGGTCTGAGTATGAATTCCAGGCGCACACACATGCCTACACTTCACTGCTTGTCATATCGACATAACAAGAAATATAATTTACAATAGTCAAGAGTGTTAGTAGTTCCTGAGGTTCACATCAACACTGATGGACAACTTAATAATGGGAGGTAAGTCACATATGCCGGTGCATATCAATATTACTTCATGTATGACACAGTAAATACTAAAATACAGAACATTAAGGTAGCTGTAAATAATACGTGCAAGCTAAGGTCAACATTTAGTAAACTATATATTTTGTACATTTTAACAGTCAAGTAATCTTTTATGTAGTACTAGTAATTTGCCAAAAATGATAGAACCTGAAAATCATTTTCCCATGGAAACTATATTTTCTTGTGTTGTTGTTCGACATTCAACATAACGAAATGAAGCTTTCAAATGTTTAAGATATACATGTAACTGTCAGATAAACACATTGACACGGTAAAATAACCAATTTATGCATGTGTATGTTCTTTATTAATAATTTGTTGATACAGTTTTATATTGCTAACAAACGATTGCAAAAATCACTCTTCCATGTGTTACATTAAAGAGATGGAATTAAATTGCTAGCCTCGCGAGGGCTATGGAGCGGGGTAGCATTTTATTTTTCTAATCGTAGCTGTGTGCGTATTTTGTGGAATATTGTCGCGGCATTTCACATCTTTGGTGGGACACCACTGTCGTCTTGGAGACTGTATTATGGCTCTAGATCCACGTCAGTATCGACCATGGCACCAGGTTGTTGGTCATAAATTAACTTGAGAACCTTTGGGTATGTGGGAAACTTTTTCAAACTTCCCCGGACTCCATGTCTGTCCAGAACCGCATTAGGCCTAGAATGCATACAGAGTAAGTAAGCTGCTTATAGTCAGTATTGCTGTGTGCCTTTAAGACCATCGTAATATCGCTATCGGATCAATACTACGAGAGCACGAGACCACGAGAGCACGAGAACATCACACTATGACACTACGATGATCATACCACGATACTACGATGGTAATATTTTTATCATTGAAACTACGATACTACTGTAGAACGATACTATAATGGCGATACCACGATGTCGATACATAAAGTACTATAACACGATAACGATAACGAGATAAGACGACACTACGACATAATACCGCAGTTTATCACACGAAATTCTGTTTATGGCGTGTTTTAACTTAGTTAAAAAATGTGTGATGTGTGATGACACACGTGTAAAAACACATGGAGCACATTTGATTGGCTGGCTGCCTCACGTATTTGTATTATGCGTCAACGTTATGTCAAATTAATAAAATACAGACGTTCCAAATGAAGTCCGTAATGGCGCGACAAAGAAATGACGTTTTGACGTTGATGTCATCATGTTTGAAACGCCATTAGAAGCGTCAATAACTTACTAAAAAGACTGCAATTGTCAGAAGGAGCTACCGTTTGGTACTATGAATTATTTACAAAGAGCGGGAACCTGTAATATTGCATATTTATAATAATTGTATTGTTTGGATTATAACTATTTTTTTCTGTGGAGATTTTCAAATACATGCGAAAATAATCAATGGCGTCTGCTCACTGAAACGTATTGGCTATCTCCAAGTGTTTTGCTCTTTGAAGGCTGAAGTCGTGTGATAAACATGCTCTCAAGCTCGTTTCCCTTTGATATGAGAGTTATGAAACTCGTCCGCAATGTTATGCATTTCGGCAGAGGCTCGGTGCGTAAATTGTGCGGGACCCGTTTCATCGTTCTATCGTGATGTCTCATTCCGGATGGACATGTGCATGCGCATTGTTTGTAATAACATAGTCCCACTGCTCCGTTTCTCTATTCGACCAAAATGTGGCAAACGGTCAGTATCGAGCAAAAAGTTCCATCCGTTGCCCATCCGACCAAAAAGTATGCACCCAGCATCCGCCCAGTTCCCTTCCGTGCGCTTCGTCCAGTTATAGTTGTGATCGGACAGGGTGTGGATAAATGAGGATAGACCGGGTGGTATACTGGTGCAGTGCGGACATGTGTTGTTTAGTACTAGCAGGATTTGGACTGAATGAACACCAAATGCCATCCGAGAACGATTACAGCGGATGGCATACTGGTGCGATGTTAGGGTGACACATTTTGTACTGGTAAGATGCTTGCTGGGATCGAAAGAAACTAAACGACCAAACCGGATGAAACGTGTGTGTTCCGACTGTTCCAAATCTAGTCCACATGGCTTACGATCTGATCGTATCCTATAAGTATCCCACCCGACCTGCTTCCGAACGAGCGAACGGAGACGTTCTGGCGATTATTTTTAACATTTCTTAATATTCAAATCTCCCAACGGATGACGTTTCGTTTCACGCGAAACGGAGCCGAATTAAAAGTATTCTACTAGTCCATTCCAAACTTGGTCCGCATCATTTCGTTCCCTATTTGCTAGTACCTTCCGGATGTCAACCGGATAGGAAACAAAAGGAGACACGGAGCAGTGGGACTAGGATTTAAGGCAAGATGACGTCTGCAAACAAAGTACGCCGCCATCCATTGCTTATGCTGTAATACATTACTTGCTAGACTTCGAATCCATGTTCTTAAAGGGGGCGCGTGGGGACACGTTTATCTTAGATCTACAAAGTTACGTTTTCAGAATGTCAGAAACACATATCATCTATTAGCATGTATGTTACGGACAGAGATAAAAAAAAAACAGGCATGCAATAAAGCACGAAAGCGTACACGTCTATTCATTCGATATAATATCATGTGGTTTCCGAACGGTTCAAAACATCAGGTATTTTGTGAATTCATGTTTACGGTAGATATTCTTTAAAATATTCACAACAAACGGAAATATTTTGATGATATATATCACATCGAAGACGACGACTCACGTATTTTATGGCTGCAGTATCATTACTTTACAAAACATTTTGTTATAGCTTACAAGGGCGGGGATGAAAACCTGAAGTTTATATTACATGTAATATCGCGTTAGGCACGAGTGCACATGTCCATTCAGAAGGCGATATCACGATTGAACGATGACTATAATAGGATACATGTACGACATCGATGACGATACTACGATATCACGATGATATTATGATGGCCTTAACAGAACACCGTAGAATATCCATGCATTGCGCCGCACTCAAATGTTGACACATAGCATAGCAACTCATTATTTTTCAATGCGAATCGAATATCCATAATGTTTCTGCATCCGCATTTAGCGTGTATATTATCGATAGTTAACATA
Organism: Conchocele bisecta; assembly: GCA_029237695.1. NCBI lineage: Eukaryota > Metazoa > Mollusca > Bivalvia > Lucinida > Thyasiridae > Conchocele > Conchocele bisecta. The sequence goes on from CM055271.1 coordinate 35,531,908, forward strand.
TGACTAATGTTACCATAATCTATAACGATGACTTTTCCCATCATGGAGTTAGCATCATTCTTTCATTGATCCCTTAGACATCGTGTGATTGCACAATGTTATATGATTGTGCGTGTATCACGCAATACATTACATGTGCGCACTGTTCGTATGCCAGTTCAAAACCGGACAGTATTATTAGTAGGGACAATTATTTTATTGTAATCAAACTGGTGCCATTTTGGTTTCTATTTTTATATATTTTTACTATAAATAGTAACTCATTTGCACTTAAGACATATTACACAGCGACCATATTGGACGAAAGCAAAATGTACTTTTCGTAAAGGTCTACCATATTTTGTTACTTTTATATGACTATTGGTATCTAAAATCAAATATGTTCAAACGAGAGTCGCGCATACGCATGGTACATGTATCATCGAAGCTATTTGTTATTGACACCAATCAGTAAGTATCATTTCATCCATAAAAGGTAAACTTTTACATTAATATCTGTGAATAAACACGTAAACTTCCTTAATGGTTTACTGATAGACGTATCTAAAAAAGTTTTTTTATTTCCCCTGATTAGCTATGTATAATTATTCAGCGTTTAATAGTCATGTATATGCATGTCTTTTATTTGCATAGTTATCTCCACGTACCAGGGATAAGGTCCTGACCCACAATGTCCGCCATCAAGCCGTATATCGAATATACGAGCCAACTCTGTGTCTGTATATTTTGGGAATGGATAATAACATAGTTTCTTCTAAATCCAATATGAGATAAATGTACAGTCCAATACATGTATGTTACGGTCACAAACTATGGCCCACCGTTACTTAAATACACCTATAACAGAATCCCAAACAAAAAGGGATTTTCCCAAATAAATCCATTTTTCGCTCACTTTGTTGCTCTCTCGACGCAACCGATTTCCACGTTTGAGCAGTTTTGGGGTCGAAATGTGGTCAAATTCGCAAATTGGAAATTCATCAAATTCACCTAATTTTCTGATCATTTCCAGGTTTGAGCAGCTTTGACGGGGCAATGTAGGACATTTCCTACATTTGAAATTCTCCATTTACAAGTCTTCATAATTATTGAACGCAGACACAAAGATATTGTTCATTAACAATTTATTTAATAAATATAAAATTGAAACACAGATTGTACAATTTTAACAAAATAGTTACAAACTGGACACCGAAATGCCAAAAAATACAACTCCGACAATATCCGAATACAATGAACTAAACATGATGATTAATCAGTTTTCATTGTAGGAAATTTCCTACGTTCGATTCAGTTTTTTAACTTTTGTCGAGGAAATATTGTCAAAGTTCTCTAAATAAATTTCAACACTGAAATTCAAAACGTACAATTTCGACAATATCCAAATGTACATTACTTGAATTGAACGTAGGAAATTTCCCACAATTAAACCTTGTTTTACAGAAAAGTCAGAAACCGATTGTAGGAAATTTCCTACTTTCCCTTCAAGTGATTTACTTTTGTGCTGGATATATTGTCAAATACATACGTGTAACGTTCAACATAAAACATTGAAAAAACTGTTAGATCAGTCGTATTTGTTTTACATAAACCGATCGTAGGAAATTTCCTACGTTCGATTCAAGTGAAGTATCTAGGATATTATACTGACAAAGTTCTCTATGTAAATGAATTTCAATAATTCAAACACAACTTCGACAATATCCAAGTAAAACTCACTTGAACGCAGGAAATTTCCAACAATTAAACCTAAACAATAATTCAGTTGAGAATAGTCGCATTCGTTTTACAGACAAGTCAGAAACCGATCGTCGGAAATTTCCTGCGATTCAAGTGATTTACATTTGTCCGGGATATATTGCCGAAGTTCTCGAAGTTAATAAATTTCAACAGTGAAGTACAAAACATACAACGTTGACAATATCCAAATGTACATCACTTGAATTGAACGTAGGAAACTTCCCACAATTAAACCTAAAAAATATTTCATTTTATATCAGTCGTATTTCTTTTACAGAAAAGTCAGAAACCAATCGTAGGAAATTTCCTAATTTCGATTCAAGGACTAACATTTGTCTAGGATATATTGCCGAAGTTCTCGAAGTTAACAAATTTCAACACTGAAATTCAAAACATACAACTTGGACAATATCAGTCGTAATTCTGTTACAGAAAAGTCAGAAATCAATCGTAGGAAATTTCCTACGTTTGATTCAAGTGGTTTACTTCTGTCCAGGATATATTGACGAAGATCTCTAAGTTAATAAAACATACAACTTGGACACTATCCAAATGTACATCACTTGAATTGAACGTAGGAAATTTCCCACAATTAAACCTTAAACAATAATTCATTTTAGATCAGTCATATTTGTTTTACAGAAAAGTCAGAAACTGATCGTAGGAAATTTCCTACGTTCGATTCAAGTATTTTAAAGTATCTAGGCATATTGACAAAGTTCTCTATGTTAATGTATTTCAAAAATTCAAAACACAACTTCGACAATATCCAAGTATAACTCACTTGAATTGAACGTAGGAAATCTCCCACAAATAAACCTCAAAAATAATTCATTTCAGATTAGTCGTATTTCTTTTACAGACTAGTCGAAAACGGATCGTAGGAACTTTCCTACGTTTGATTAAAAAAATCATTCATTTTAGATAAGTCATAATTCTTTTACAGAAAAGTCAGAAACCAATCGTAGGAAATTTCCTGCGCGCGATTTACTTTTGTCTAGGATATCCGTCAAGCAATCTGTCAAGTAATATTAAAGCTATACCATGACGAAGAAGCTTTTTTTGCCGTAAAAAAAACGCAAATAAATTGTGTTTCCGCAAAAATATGAAGGTAAAACAGGTCATAGTCGTGTAATGGCGGCATGAGTGTGTTCCCAATGCTCACATGCAACTATTGAAGCAATCCGTCAAGTAATATTAATTAAAGATATACCATGATGACGAACTTTGTACAAACTTTTTGACATTTCGGACGACAATGACGGAAAAAAGCGGCGACTTATGCTAAAGCAGGAGAGACAAAAGCTGATTGTGGGAAATTATCTACACCTGAACAATGACAATGCACACAATACAAATTTCATATGATGTGTAATGGCTAGATAAATAACAATAAATCAGTGCTTTCATTAATAATGATATTCAGGCATTTATTTATTTTTTTTTAAGAACATTTCAGGATGTTTACATACACATAGATCAAGAAGGAAATCTGCCAATTTGAGGATTTTTACGGAGTAATTTAAATACTTTTTTGCCGTAAAAAAAACGCAAACAAATTGTGTTTCCGCAAAAATATGAAGGTAAAACAGGTCATAGTCATGTAATGGCGGCATGTGTGTGTTCCCAATGCTCACATGCAAATATTGAAGCAATCCGTCAAGTAATATTAATTAAAGTTATACCATGATGACGAACTTTGTACAAACTTCTTGACATTTCGGACGACAATGACGGAAAAAAGCGGCGACTTATGCTAAAGCAGGAGAGACAAAAGCTGATTGTGGGAAATTATCTACACCTGAACAATGACAATGCACACAATACAAATTTCATATGATGTGTAATGGCTAGATAAATAACAATAAATCAGTGCTTTCATTAATAATGATTTTCAGGCATTTTTATTTTTATTTTTAAGAACATTTCAGGATGTTTACATACACATAGATCAAGAAGGAAATCTGCCAATTTGAGGATTTTTACGGAGTAATTTAAATACACTTTCAGTTAATGAAAGCACTGCTGCCAGAATAAATAGATGTTGTTTTCATGGAGAAATATGCAGACGAGGAAAAACTATTTATTTATTTAATGGTGTTTAATGGCCTGTCAAAAGCTAAGGTCATCCTATGTCATGTTAACTGGGTTAAATCCCATATTTCACCTGTATGGATGGGGGTACCATCAATGGAAATTCAATGGCAAACACGCGGAGTTACATGTAATATGTAATACTACATCCGGAGTGATGTGACGCAGGATCTCACACGTGATGCATCGCATAATTTCACATTTGTTGTCACACAAGATCTCATAAGAGTTGTCACGATCTTACAGATGATGTGACGCAGTATCTCAGGAATTCACAAGTACATGACCATGGTGATGCTGCGGATCTCAGGAATAATGTAACGAAGGATCTCAGCAACTCACGTGTGATGTGACGCGGGATCTCACATCACATGTGACACATAATTTCACACTTGGTGTGACGCAGGATCTCAGAAGTGTTGTCACACAGGATCTGACAAGTGATGTGATCATGGTGACGCTGCGGATCTCAGAAATGATTTAACACAGGATCTCAGCAACTCGTGAGTAATGTGACACAGGATGCCATAAGTGATATAATGCAGGATGTCACAGATGCTTTAACACAGTATTTCATAAGTATTGTGACACATGCTGGTTTTCACAAATGTTGTGATGCAAGATTTCACACTCGTTGTCAGATATTCTGTGATTGAGTTTGACTGTGATGAAAGTGTTCCAACAAGGTGATGACATTGATGCACAGTGGCAGGTCATACTGAAAATATTCATTGTCCGGGTTCAACAAAACATCTACGTCAAACTGAAACAAATATAGAAAAGTATACAGTAATATGTTTGATCGAATTCATTAGCGAACAGTGTATGCCCTGAACAGTCTACAAACGCACAGGGTGATCAGGGACTACACTGGTTGCAAACTCATAAGGTGATGGTGTCTTTTAAGGTACGTCTGCAATAAAAAATAGTTATTTTAATGAATTTATGTAGTGAATAACCGCCATTTGCTGGAAGGAAATGTTCAATGTCCCTTAAAGGTACATGCTCACTCAGTAGGAACAAAATGTCTTTATATCAGAGACAATGTCTGGCAAAGTAAACATTAATTCACAATTTCCCCACGTAATGATTGGCAGTATTATACATTTTATATTAGAGGTAAATATCCACACTGACATCAGTGGTGATAACCGTGTTTCCTTAAAATGTTACCGGGCATTACTAATTATTCTCTGTATTTATATTTTGATGTGCAATGATCATACTTTATAATCTGTTGAAAATACTACTTTTTCAGGTGATGCATTTAATTTGTATAAATAATTAAAAAATATCATGCCTCATTTGCATATGAAAAAGGCCTGATACCACCGCACGTCACTATTTGTAAAATAAATATTACTAATTGATTATATCTGTATAGCGGGCACTCGTAATTTTTAGAACTGGTGAAATAGTGACACAAATATACACTAATTCCTATAAAGAACAGTTTGTGTCCTTTGCATGTACCTTTACAACTGCGAGTGCTGACTGTGCCTCAGATAGAACGGTAATATCCAATAATTCCAATTCATACGCAGTAAATGACATGTATGTGGCTGTGACTGGAGAAATTGGGCTTTAATATGCGTTTTGCACATTTAGAAAATAGTTCCCAGTAGACGCTAATGTAATTAATTTCCATGAAACAATTTCGTAACCTTCAATTGTAAAATATCCATAATACTGAAAAATACTGTACAATTGGTTTCGGAATGATTAGTTTGTACTTGTTGTATTATTTTTATAATATTAATATTTTTTCAGATGTAAAATATATAAAATATGTCACATTTAACTACTAAATCGGAAATTACATCCGATTCGCTATTTTGCAGACTGAGAGGAGGCATATGAGTGGAATCGTAACTCTGTCTGCAAACGGTAGGCGAGTACATCGCAAGAGTTACAGTTCGCAACTATATTGCTTCAAGTAGCGCTCCAGATAAGCTGCGTATTTACTTAAATAACCAATTACAATTGTCAAAAAAAACAACATTGAAATAAGAAGTAGCGAGTATAAAAAAGCAACGCAAAAATTCTGGTACCTTTATCATGCTGTAGAAAACAATAAACAGACCAAAAATATAGCACATTTTTTCTCATTTTCCATGAAAACACAACTTGATATTTCATTAGAATTGTCTCCATGTTTTAATTTCTAAGCAAAGTACCGTAATGACACTATGCTTTCGGACACCCTAAATATTCGGACAGGTGAAAAATGTGGACGTTTTGTTAACCCTCAGTTTTCGTAAAGCAAACAAAATTGTGTTGAATTTGCCATAATTAATATCCGTATATGTACGAGTGTTACGGTAACACAATTTACCAGGGTCCCTTCGGTGAAACAAGTAATAAACAGCAAATTAATCCATACCGGTGTTATTATAAACATAAATGACACGCGCGCATTAATTCAAGTATTTTGTCCAATAATGTATGCAACCAATGCAAATTTATTTCCTTCCTACCACGAATCTGCGATCATAAATCTTCCAAATGCTTTGAACTGTAACGTCAAGTAATACTACAAGGTCCCGATTTTCTTTTGAAGTCTGCCAGAAACCGGAGCGCACACATCATCAGACGATTACGCCACGACCCAACATTCCTTTCATATCTAAAGTCACCGACAATTCCACATGAACTCTTAATTTTGTATCAACTTTTCAAAACCATTTTTTATCGAAAATATTTTCGAAATCAATATCGCCGAAAATGGCGACAGCTCTGCGTATACTCGAGAGTGTATCTTTAACCCATTTCTTTCGGAATACACCTTTACGGGTATGAATTGTTTTTCATTATTATTATTTCTCAATGAGAAGTACATGTTTTGACCACTCATTTGAACCGTCTCGTCTAGACGGCTGCGGAATAGACTGGTCAAATTACCATAAAGGGAACACAAATAAATGTAAGAGACAATTACCTATGTGCAACTTTGAAGCATCACCTGCCCAAAAACGGTTGAAATTTGCACTTAAAAACAACTTTAAAATCTTTAGAAAACATGCAAATGGCGGAAAGCCGAAGGGGTGTGAATAAATAGCACAATTGTCCAATTTCAGCGCAAGTCATATGATATTTAGGTGGGAAGTTGAAACAATGCTCTTTTTGCTGTGAAATGATTATACTTATAGCCCAGTTAGAAAGAAATGCCTGCCCATCATCCTTTTACTAGGGAAATTAAGTTAAAAACATTAATTAATAACCATCCATTGCAACACATGTTTATAATACTGAACAATAACTAACACTAACAGTGTATGCCCTGTGCTGGTCCACCTGGGTCACAATCTTACGATAAACCCGCATCATCAAATACGGCCGCTAAATATGCTAAAGGTATACACTGTTCGTCATTTGATTATACATGCATAATAATAATGGTAATGTATGTACAGCATGAATTATTTTAATTATATCGACAATTATATTACACACGAATATCGGTATCTACATGGGTCACAACAGTAAGTGCTAATTATAAACCTCAGATTCAGCAGGTATAATACTATTCAGGGTCTTCAGTTAGTAACTCATTGTAGGAAATCATCTTGCAGCAAATACATGTCCCCAATTCTGGTCTGAGCTTAACCTGAATGTTCTGTCTGTAACGATGGACGACTTACGTTACAGACAGAACATTCGGGTTAGTCTGAGCTATGAACATTTATTACATTTTTGTTGTCAATTCATTCTCATACTGTTTCTGTAAAAATAAGCCAAATATACATTTGTGAAATATTTTACTTTTACACATGCTGTTAATCCCTTAATTACCTGTTGGCACGTGCCATTGAGTAGCCTGAGATGCTGTGTATTTTGCAATTCAGTGCACACGGCATTTTTAGCGATACAATGTTCAATATTATCTGGCTGTGATATAAAGAAATAGGGCTCAAGTACAATGCATATATAAATGTACGCATACATGTATGTTTCGTGTGAAACATTATACTTTGGTATGCGGACGCCGAGAACCTGATACGTGGGAGCTTCACCTGGGCCAGAAGCTGGCACTGGGTACCACTGTTGATTGTTTCGCATGATACAGACGCATGTGAAAGTGCAACAATTAATACATTTATACATGTACTTGATGTGTAGAGGCTCATGTGGGCTAACCCATGAAGTTAAACTAAATGAATTAAGATAACCCCAATCTGAAAAAGTATATTACCTATTAGTATCAGGCTGTAGATACCAATGGGTATGTACTGGCCCGGGAAGGTCTATCTGGTATGAATTGCCTTATCAATGATTAGTACTGGGATATTAACGAGACGATATGTACAGGCTCGTAGGGGCTAATACATGAAGCTAAACTAAATAAGTTAACGCAAATCCAATCTCCAAGCATAACATATTATAACCAGTATGACAACCAATATATTCGAAAATATATAGATGAACCTATGTAATAATAATATACATCTCACTGCCCACCCCCCACCCATCCCCCCCCCCCCACCCCCAACTCCCACTGACCAATAATCGTCTATCGTCTTCCAATACTGGCGACTGCACCCTATTCTTTTTTTCTTTTCTTTTTTCTTCTTCTTCAGAGGTTAATGATGGCAGCCAATCGCCTCCTGTTTAATCCTTAATCATAGATGTTCTCTTCTTTTAAAAGATATGTTGTATAACCGAATGGACATCGTTGCGGTGTTGCCGGACGCCGGGCACGGAGTGACAGTACTGATGACGTTATTTGGACCGGCAGTAAAGCGCCGGCATTGGTTCCCGGTAGCTGTTCGATCACAGCTCTTCACCTCTACGCCGACGTATGTGAAGTTGCCGGAGGAGGTGGTTTTCCCCGGGTACTCCGGTTTCCCCACCATTCATCTCACGGAGTAATGCAGTTTAGACCGGAATTGGCCGCCTGCATTACTCTGATTAAACACTATTGACTGTAATATGCATAAACTGAAATCAAATTTAACATTTTGGACCATGACCGGCGGTATGTTACGGGCCTCTCAGTAATAATATGCAATTGCTATACCGCCGTGTAATGTCTTCTCTTTTTCTTTCGTCTTTGGAATATGTGAAACACATTGTCATCTAACCAAATAGTAACAGATAAACGCCGCACCTGAACTCGAATAATAGCAAATCGTATATAACGATAAACCGCGAAACGACAGTAGCTGGGCCCTAAAACATATTACATCATACTTTGCATAACCAAATATCGATCATTCCCTGCCTGATATGTTATGCCCTGACCAACCATCAAATATCATCATTATATAGGATAACACTGTTACGGCTGAATCTCCATATATCACATGCACTCACACTCAGCGTTTTTCACGGTCTTACATACCGGCTTCGTGTGATAGGAGAATGAACTAGCTATGTTAAATTAACCGCCTCATTGTCTCCTTCGTTTAATGCACATATTTCGTCTGTATGGCAAATATTAGTAAATTCGGAAACAAACGGGCCAACGGTCATTGGCCTGCCACTTTTGGGATCAAATGCCCGGGTTTGGAAGGTCCTCGAGTCGATTCCTACCCTTAAATATAAGAAATAAAAAATGAAGTACAATGCAACCAGTCAGGGACCATGCATACCATTTATCCAGCCACAGCTACATACTTATTAGACCAATCTATTTTTACATCAACGCAACCGCAGTTTGACAAAACAAAGACTTTCTTCTGGAAAACATATGTGATCATTAACGTAATACTACCCATATGAAAATTTAATATTAATATATATTAAGTTTAATTATTTGTATCTGTCAAATAACAAACTATTAGACGAGTGGGATAGTGTATGCATTTTATTAACTAGGCCCCAATTTCGGGGGAAGTGGCGCAATTGACAAGAAAAAAAAATATAGTTACATATTTCTGGTGTTATGCAATAAATGAGTGTTATTTTATTATTTTCCCATTAATACATCATATCTAAACTACGTATTTATAAAAAAAAAACTATTTCAAAACGATTGGTTTCATAAAAAAAAAATTCTATTGAAAACCTATTTGTTTTCTTGATTTTACATGCATGTAAAGGGCATTCAGCCATTTATTACACTATACATGTATATGCATTTTATTGAGATAAATGCCATCCATGTTCATGATGTTAGTGCTTGTAAATGACGTATAAACATGCTGATCAGGGGCTGCATTGCCAGAAAATAGCATAAATAACTGTTAGTATAAGATATGAGTTTATAATGAATAAAACATGCTTTCTTCGATCGTCTAACATATGTTTAGAATGGAAATGCCAATATTATAAGTTATTGTGATTCTACACAGGCTATATGGTGTAATATAGCCCGTCTGGAGGTATGTTCACCCGAGGCGATAGCCTCGGGTGAACATACCTTCAGACGGGCAATATTACATCATATAGCCTGTGTAGAATCACAATAACGTATTTGTCATACCGCAGATCCGTTATTTGGCCGTATAAACATATCTCTTCTTTTGATCTTTGCGTTTTTTCAGGAAGAAAAATATTCCGAGATTCGATTTTCTACCGTCAGTCTTAATATAAAGGCGTAAATGAACATTTTGTTTTTTTCTTAAACGAAAACAAACTAAATATGGAGTAAGAAATCCATCGAAAACGACTTTATGACAGTTTTTTTATATCGTGTAATTTAATTGATATTCCACCGCTCTATCGATCTGCTCTCCCTTTGGCGCCTCCAGAAGAATGCGACTGGTTCACAAATATTCGCTGTCATTGCTACGCCGCGCCTCGTGCATGGAACCCATAGTTTATGACCCAGTCACGAAGCCAATTCTGTTGAGATTTGAAAACACTAAATGGGACAGTTTGTGGCATTTTTCGCTCATATTTTGATGAGCGAAGAATATTTATGGAAAAATAAACAATAAAGACTGGTTTTGAGTGTACAATTTGTTACTTTTATTGATCAATTCGGGGTTTTATTGTGTTTAGTGAGGAATACAATTCGCAATCGGTAGACGCTTGCAAACTGTGTTTGCATTGGACGCGAGGCGCCGGAGGGGAATCGCAATTCCTGTATGTCCGACGGTCTTGGCAGGTCATATAATATATATGACCAGGCAAGCTAGCCAATCAAAAGCCGAGAAACTTATCTGCGGTATGACAACATACAATATCTCACTTGTCTAATAGATTTTGTTCTTTGACAGATACAAAATAATTAAAATTAAAAAAATAATATGGAAAATACATAGCAGCCTCAGGCTAATCAAAGTCGATCACGCGCCAACAGGTAATTAAGTGATTAACAGCATGTGTAAAAGTCAACTATTGCATAATATAAAGCAAATGCATATTTGGCTTATTTTTACAGAAACGGTATGAGAATAAATTGATAAAAAATTTGTAATAAATTTTCATAGCTCAGACTAACCCGAATTGTCTGTCTGTAACGTAAGTCGTCCAGCGTTACATACAGAACTTTGGGGTTAAGCTCAGACCTGTATGGTTTACGAACGGGGTCAAAACTAAACTTACAGGTGCAGCTATACAAATATACAGGTACACCTATAAATATACAGGTGCAGCTGTAAATATACAGGTGCACCTGTAAATAATACAGCTGCACCTCTAAAAATACAATTTAGTTTTGACCCCGTTCGTACATCATATGTACGAACGGGGTCAAAACTAAACTTACAGGTGCAGCTATAAAAAGCATAGCTGCACCTGTAACATGTACATTTGCAGCTGCACCTGTATTTTGTATAGCTGCACCAGTAAATTTTGTTTTGACCCCGTTCGTACACCATCGACCAGAGCATTGGGGACATGTATGTGCTGCAAAATGATTTCCTACAATGAGTTACTAACTGAAGACGCTGAATGTTATTATACCTGCTGAAACTGAGGATTATACTTAGCACTTACTGTTTTGACCCATGTAAATAACGAAAGTGACATGTAATATAATTGTGTTAGTTATTGTTCAGTATTATAAACATGTGTTGCAATGGATGGTTACTAATTAATTTATTTAACTTAATTTCCCTAGTATGATGATGATGGACATTTCTTTGTAGCTCGGCTGTAGTATAATCATTTCACAGCAAAAACAGAAAAAAAACATACCGGTACATGTATAGCAACAATACCATTTTTTAGTAGATGAAATTAAGGGCAGCTACTAGCAGGGAGAAGTAACGATATGCCTTCTTGGAAACATACATTTGACTTTGAACAATTGATTATTGTGAACTTTAGTTTTGACCTCACGATACTGTGGCATAGCCTGACTTATGTAGCCTTCTGTATTTATACATCTGCAGTGACTACTATTATTTAATTGTGTTGTAAAGGATACCACATCCGAAATACTATTATTTGAAGTCTTGATTCGAGCATTGTTAGAACTTCCCACCTAAATATCATTGGACCATAGAGCTATTTAGTCACACCCCTTCCGCTTTTCGCCATTTGCATTATTTGTAAAGTTTTTAAAGTGCGTTTTAAAGTGCAAATTTCCACTGTTTTTGGGCAGGTGATGCTTCAAAGTTGCAAAGAGGTAATTGTCACTTACATTTATTTGTGTTCCCTTTATGGTAATTTGGCCAGTCTATTCCGCAGCCTGATATATTTATCCTTGCGTGCATGGTTAGAAAGTAACCTAATTTCGGACAGATGTTTTTTCGACTTGTTTTTAGAAGGATTATAAGTTTATTCATTTACCGCTGTATGCTGGCCTGATTAGTTTTGCTCTTATGCTATTTCGTTGAGTATTATCTCTCATTTGTATAATATTAACTTCGGTAATGGTGATTGTTTGGGTATCTTTGCATATGTAGTAGGAGGGGAATGTTTTACAAAGTGAATACTATCTTGTCGGCGGCTGTGGCCGAACCCAGGCCGCCTATGTGAGAGACGAACACTCTACCACGTCGCTATAAAACTAAAAGCCAGCTTGTACCGCAAGGCAGTACAAATGTTCGATTATCCTACAAAGGCCGTACTACTACATTCCTCCTTCCTACAAATAGACATTTGTTTCTCCAATGTCTCCCTCCAGGTTCTTTTATAGACTCCCTAGTTCATTCTGTTTGGAAGACTTCATACGATATATGACTTCGCCTATTGGCTCGAAGGGTAATCTATCCTGCCATTCCTGGTTCATTGGCACCACTGTAGTAGGAGCGAAATGTGTTATAAAGTGAAAATTATCTCGTCGGCGGCTGGGGTCGAACACAGGCCGCCTGCGTGAGAGACGAACACTCTAACACGTCGCTATAAAAGCCGGCTTGTACCGGAATGTAGTACAAATGTTCGATTATCCTACTTTGGCTGTACTACTACATATTCAATAAATATATTTCTCCCACTATGTGACATTATTGAGAGCAAGACAACAATATTAAACAAAGTTATCACCAATCATACATTTATTACGAGGTTGAAGTTCCGTACTGTTTATTTGGATTCCATAAGTATTCTTCATTGTTTTTTGTTTGTTTGGTATATGGGGAATTAGCTCATTCTGTCCAAATAATGAATATAAACTAGTAACACGTTGAGACTGTTCTATTGTGTATGTTTCTTGTTTGTTGTCATGTCAATAAATTACCAAATACAAATGTAACATGTTTAAGATGTATCTCCAAACTGTGTGTGTGCTTAATTATCGGCCTGCAGCTTGGACGATTTATGGCTTAATCTTGACAGCGTTGCATAACATACAGACGAATTAATATGCAGATTTTCGACTTTAATATCTGTGAACATAAACAATTTTTTCGCAATTCTTTGAATAAAAGTTCAATATTTTTCCTGAATTCCTGAATAAATACAATATTTAGAAACCATGTAAAATAACAAACATTCTGATATGAATATTGACTGAAATCAACCAATAATTATTAAGTTGATATCTTTGTTAAATGGCTGTCTCTTAAATAACACAACTGTTTTGCGACCTGTGCAGACCCAGATCAGACTGCACATCCGAACAGTCTCATCATGACCTACACCGCTCGCTACGGTACAGAGCGGACCAAATTCCAGTTCATAACACATTGATTATTCACCTAATAAAGTGTGTATTAGCAAATTTATTTTGTTACTCTCATTTCGGCTAATTCTGCGTATCGGTTATGCGCAATTCACGTCAAATTTAGCCTTGCATACATCATAATAAAATATGTGGATTTCGAAATAAACAAGTGGAGTAATTGCTACACTGTAGCACAATTTTTAGTCATTCCGATAGTTTGGTAAAAAGTTATTCTGAATATAGTCAAAATGTGTAAAATCCTCAGACCCTACTGTTGGAATAGCTGTCTTATTTACATTAATTGTTCAACTAAGAAACTAACCTGGATAATTCTGCTTCAAGTTTAATGCCAATGTTGCTATGCTGATCCAGAATGCTTCTCACCATTTTGTTTACACTACCAGATGCGCAGCATTAGCAGAAGCAAATGTGACGTTGCTTACTGACGTCAGAATGTTATGACATTTTACCTGCACAGACGTCTTTGAACTGCGTTGAATATTCATGAAATATTCACTGAATATGGGGATGTTAATGACATATACATTTGTTTGGAAAGCCTTAGGTGTGCAGAATTAGCTAACACCATTGTACCTATCTATGAAGTAGAACAAAGAACTATTGAAACACAAACTTGGAAAGACAATGCCTGTGTCTGCTAATTCTGCCAACCTAATGCTTTCGAAACAAGTTTAAATGTCAGTATCATTCCCATATTTAGTCCAAATTACAGCAGCATACAAGCCGAGGCAGTTCAAAGAAGTCTGCATTTTAAAAGTCTCATAACATTTGGACGTCAGTAAATGACATACATTTTTGTGATGTATGATGTCACCTATGTGTTTCCAACATGTTCATTTCTGATAATTCTGCGCATCTCGCAGTGTAAACAAACATGAACAGCATACTGGATAACACATCAGCATAGCAAATTTTTTACTAAATTTGAAGCAGTATAGTTGCGAACTACAATTCTTGCAATGTACTCCCGTAACGTACGCAGCAAGAGTTACTATTCCACTCATGGCTTCCTCTCAGTCTGCAGAATAGCGAATCTGATCTAATTTGCACCTTAGTAGTTAAATGTGACTCACTGACTTATTTTATATATTTTACATCTGAACAAAAATAATTTTAATATTATAAAAATAATACGACAAGTACAAACTAATAGTTCCGAAACAAATTGTACAGTACAGTATTTTTCAATATTATAGCTGTTTTACAATTGAAGGTTACTAAATTGTTTCATATAACTTATTTACACTAGCGTCATTACTCGGAACTAATTTCTAAATGTGATTTTGTATTATCATTTCAAAACGTACTGGTACATGCCAAGTTATGAAATACCAAATTATCTGCCCTGCTTATCACAGGTGCTGAAGGCATGTACTTGAATGTAGTGCATGTTTTGGGGAATGTGATGAAATAAAATGGTGTTATTGATTGTGGCTGTGACTCGAGAAATGGGGATTATGGGATATGTGACCAGTGTTGCTTCTTCACACTCGTGTAGCCTGATAATGATCTATATTGCTTGTTAGAAGCATGACGGGTGTTTCATTCATGGAATGAAGAGCAGTGTAGATACTGATCAGACTGCGGATGCGCAGGCCGGTCTGGATCTACATTGGTTGCAAAACCCATAAGCCCAATTTCTTCAGTCACAGCCACATATATGCTATTTACTGCGCATGAATTGGAATTATTGGATATTACCGTTGTATCTGAGGCAGTCAGTACTGACACTTTTAAGGGACATTGAACATTTCCTTACAGCAAATGGCGGTTATTCACTACATAAATTAATTAAAAGCGGGAGAACATCATTTTTTTGTATTGCAGACGTCCCTTAAAAGACACCATCACCTAATGAGTTTGCAACCAGTGTAGTCCCTGATCAACCTATGCATTTGTAGTCTGTTCAGGGCATACACTGTTCGCTAATGAATTCGATCAAACATAATACTGTATAATTTTCCATATCTGTTTCAGTTTGACGTATATGTTTTGTTGAACCCGGACAATGAATATCCTCAGTATGACCTGCCACTGTGCATCAATGTCATCACCATGTTGGAACACTTTCGTCACAGTCAAATTCAATCACAGAAACACTGTGACATGAAAATATCTTACATCGAGTGTGAAATATTGCATCACAACATTTGTCAAATCCTGTATAACGTAGCGAGAAAACCTGTGTCTCATCATGTGTGAAAACCTGCATGTGTCACAATACTTGTGAAATACCGTGTTAAAGCATCGGTGACATCCTGCTCCATATCACTTGTGGCATCCTGTGTCACATTACTCACGAGTTGCTGAGATCGTGTGTTACATAATTTCTGAGATCCGCAGCTTCACCATGATCACATCACTTGTCAGATCCTGTGTGACAACACTTCTGAGATCCTGCGTCACACCAAATGTGAAATTATGCGTCACATCACATGTGAGATCCCACGTCACAGTGAGTTGCTGAGATCCTGCGTTACATCATTCCTGAGATCCGCAGCATCACCATGATCACATTACTTGTGCATTGCTGAGATACTGCATCACATCATTTGTAAGATCCTGCGTGACAACACTTCTGAGACAAATGTGAAATTATGCGCTGCATCACGTGTGAGATTCTGCGTCACATCACTCCAGGTGTCTTATTACATACATATAACTCCATTTGTTTACCATTAAATTTCCATTGACGGTACCCCCATCCAAACAGGTGAAATATGGGATTTGACCCAGTTAACATGGCGTATGATGACCTTAGCTTTTGACAGGCCATCAAACACCAGTAAATAAATAAATTGTTCTTCCTCATCTGCAGTAGTAGTAAGGGAGTCAAAATGATACCACTTAGCGTGATATCATTTCCACCCCTTTATAATACCCCCACCACACCCCCTCCCCCGAAAAAAACAAAAATTGGTTAACGAGGAAATTGTCTCCCGACAGCAAATTTATGAATTTTTGGAGAAATTTATTTTGAAAAGAGGGAGTCAAAATGATACCACCTCTAACCAAATGTTGGTGGTGGTATTGTAGTCCCAATTATATTGGTAATTGACTTTTGAAAAAAGTCGAAATCATTAATGTAAGTACAATAGTTTATATTCCAACACCCCATTTTTCTCCTCCGATATAGCTAATTTATTTCGCAGATCAGCAACTAATTCTACCAGCTCTAGTCTACCACGTTCACCTTTAGCCACCTGACAGCGTAGTTGTTTATGTCTACAAAGAGTTTGGACACTAACGAATGTACAAGGGCATCTGGGGCATTGAAATTGTGGGGGGACACAAGGAAACTTTCTACGTCTCGCTAGATGCCTTCGTAGATAGTCTTTACACGTAAACGTCTTACAACAAGTCACACACTCCATTATATATGTATATAACCTATGAAATTTATCTGTTCAATTGGACGTGAATAAAACATGATGTAAATTGTTCACGTCCAATTGAACAGATACATTTTATAGGTTATACAAAAGTATATATACAAAAGTATATACAGCAAATATGTTAACGCCAGAAACTAGTCTTATAGCAGAAATCGAAAGTTTGAGAAGAGAAGCCGAATCTCTAGGGATTACTTATAGTAAACAGTTGAGAGTTAGGGGGTTGACAAAGCTGATAAACG
Source organism: Conchocele bisecta (assembly GCA_029237695.1). Taxonomy (NCBI): domain Eukaryota; kingdom Metazoa; phylum Mollusca; class Bivalvia; order Lucinida; family Thyasiridae; genus Conchocele; species Conchocele bisecta. The sequence goes on from CM055271.1 coordinate 35,549,394, forward strand.
CCACAAAGAATGAGGCATTTATGAAGCGGCTTACCCGCGCCCACAAACGAGGAGCCTTTAAAGACCTCTCACTAGCAGAGGAAGTTGGTAACATAATTCAAAAAGAATGTATTGCGGGGTTAAGGGCTAGTGTAATAAAACCTTCAAGCACCAATAATGTGTCTCAAATTAGACGCACAGGTGACCAAATACCAAATAATAAGAAAAATTATATAGTTCGCGCGATAGTGGAAAAAGGTGAAGAAATATTGTGGGCTCACGATGAAACATTGGAAAAAGGTAGAAAATGGAAGACGGGTAGTTACATTATCCTTTCGTAAAAACATGGACATTAACGGGTCTGAACGAATGTCCGATAAACTCGCTCCTTATATAACAACCAATTTTTATTTGAGATATTCATATTCTTACAAGCTATAACATATGGAGGAAATGAAAAATGGAAAACCTATAACTATAATATTTCACAAAAATCTCGGTAGCGAACCACTATCATCAATGAAAACCGTTAAAAAATGGGCAAACACGAATAATGTCCGATAAAATAGACAGACCAAATACAAAGTGGAAGTTTGTAAGATGGGTAGAGGTTTTCGTAAAGCTAATACAGGGTAGTAGGGGAATAGATTTGGGACTACAATCCAAAGAAGCAGCAGGAGGAGAACTTCCAGAATGGCTGAAGAATAAAAAAGATATGTATTCTTTAGATAAATATAATGACGACCTTTGTCTGTTCAGGTGTCTAGCTATGCATATGACAGATAAAAGATCCGACAGATGTACAGAAAAGGCGAAAGAACTTAGTAAGCAATATTTCGGTAGTAATGTTGTTTCACCAATTCCTTTTTCAGATCTGTAAAAGGTTGAAGAGTTTTATATCAACCCACCGAATGTAACGTATTGTGGTTCAAAAAGGTACCAGCACACTATAAGGCAATAGGTAATAAACCAATGACAATAGGACTGTTTAATAATCACGCATTTCTGATAAAAAACCTTAAAAATCTATCTAAAACTGCGATAATTGCAAGCAGAAATTCACGAAAACGAGTAATATGAAGAGACACGGACCAACATGTATGAAAGGTGAGACAAAAGTAATATGTGATGGTAATTATTTAGAGCGCCCGCGTTCGTCGTTCGAGAAAGCGTTCTACCCAAAAAGTTCTAACAGTTATGGAGCGATCGATTGGATGTACTCTGTGGAGAAGCAGGAGGGAATTCGCATTCACCACGAACAGTGTGGACACGGGGGTGAAAGTTGTATTTTAAGAGTAGATGGATACTGTACAGAAACCAACACCGTATATCAATATCACGGCTGTTACTGGCAAATAATAGAATAATAGAAGAAGCAAATAATTCAACCTAGTAGTTATGTGGGAATGCGAATTTCAAAGAACGGGTAAAGACATAAAGATCGGTTGCGTCACTACTCGTTATCCATATCAGATAGTATACGATTTTGAGGCATATCTCAACCCAGAATTTGAAACTCTCGGTAATAATCTAGAGTACGAAGCCGAGCACGTTCCGGTAAGCGTTAGTATAGGAGATAATTTCTCAGGAACTCATATTTGTGATAAAGATCCCGCAAAATTTATAGAAAAATTCGTAGAAAATTTGAAAGTCAGGGGAAAAGCTATAAGAGAAGAAGTGTGGTCAAGATATGGGTTTAATACAGAACATTTACGTAAAAACCAAATCGCCAAGATCGAACAGTGGATAGAGCAAGTACCGGTTATATGTTTTAACAGCAGTAAGTACGATATAAACTTAATAAAGAAATACCTAGTAGGCGAACTGGCATCAACAACAAAGAAAGTAATGGTCGGAAAACGTGCAAACGCAACAATATTTCTATTTGCTCCAGAGTTTAGATTTCTTGATGTAATACTTTGTCTAGGACCTGGTGTAAGTTACGATAGTTGGATAAAAACCTACGAATGCAAAGGACAGAAATCTTTCTTTCCTTACGAGTGGTTCGATTCTCCAGACAAACTGGATTACCCAGGACTACCGGATATAGAGAATTGGTATTCCAAACTATCTGGGAAAATGTTACTAGACGAAATAGAATTAAGTAAATGTCGTAGAATTTTCGAAGAAGAGAATATGGAAACCTTCAGAGATTGGTTGAAATATTATAGCGATTTAGATGTAGCACCGTTCCTAGAAGCGGTGGAAAAAATGTATGAATTTTATATGAACAGAGGTGTGGATATTTTCAAAGATGCGGTAACACTACCTGGAGTAGCTATACAATATTTATTGAGAGGAACCATTAAAGAACAAAAATCTTCAAAGACGATTATACCGGAGGATGCTCTATATGCACCAAAAGAAGAAACATACGAAATGATGAAAGACGCTCTAGTTGGTGGTCCGTCAATAGTATTTACACGACATGCAGAAGCTGGTGTTTCAAATATTAGATCTAATTCCACAGGAATTAACAAACCTTGCAAGGCTGTTTTGGGGTACGATGCAAACGCGTTATATTTATCTACGTTAAATAAAGAGATGCCGTGTGGGAGAGAAACTATACACCATATAGATACCCCACATAACCCTAAATTTATTAAAAAGTTTTGTAAAATAGTTTTATCTGGAGACTGGTTTGGGTTTGCGGAGGTGGATATAGAAGTTCCACACAACTTAAAAGATAAGTTTTCTGAAATGTCCCCAATATTTATAAACAAAGAAGTAGAGGTTGATGAAGTTCCCGCACACATGTTTAAATATTTAAAAGATACTGGCCGAACAAGAGGAGATGGAAAAAAAATTGATGGGATCTATGACCGCCACTAAAGTATTGCTGCACGCGCCACTGTTGAAATGGTATTTAAAACACGGCCTAGAAATAACTGGAGTCCATCGTGTTATAGATTATATTAGTGGAAAACCATTTGAATGGTTCGCAAAAGAAGTTACAGCCGCAAGACGAACAGGCGATGTAGAACCAAATAAGAAACCAGTAGTCGACATAATGAAATTATTAGGAAACTCGTGTTGTGGAAAAATGATAGAGGCAACAGAGAGACATTTAAATACGACATATACAGAAAACGAAACCTGTGTTGACAAAGCATTAAAATCTGCATCCTTTGACGATTTGGAAGAGATAGGAGATGCGTACGAAATATTTTCAAGAAAACCCAGGTGTGCGGTAAAGAGACCATTCCATTGTGGAATAGTTGTTTATCAACTAGCTAAATTGAGAATGTTGGAAATTTACTACGAATCTCTAGACAAATACGTAAAAAGAGAAGACTTTGAATTAATACAGATGGATACGGATAGTATGTATATAGGAGTTAGTGGAAAAACGATAGAGGAATTGATTAGATCCAACTTACTAGACGAGTTTGAAAAATAAAAAAATAAATGGTTGGCTTGGGATAAATGGAGCGAAAGAGAGCCCGGACTTTTCAAAATGGAATTTAGCGGAGATAGGGCGATAGCGTTAACTATTAAGTTTTATTTCGTAGAAAAATTTAATTCCACTAATTTTGATAATTCTAAAGAATTAATTAATAAAAACTCTGCGAAAGGAATGTCCAAGAGAACTAACAATTTAAATTGGGATAGATATAAACGAGTACTAAGTGAAACTACAGAAGATGGAAAACACATTATAGATGTAACACAAAATAGAGCATTTAAAATGAAAGACGGCGTTATGAAAACGTACTGTCAACACAAATTATGACTCTCGGCATACTACGATAAAAGACGCGTGTTACCACATACAGACAGAACCTCTCTAATGATTTAATTAATAATTTTGAAAAAAATAAGAAAATTAGCAATCTAAAGACTCTGACGATCCGGGAGTAGTTGGGTGTCAGAAGGCACCATAAGAAGTTCTTCGCGAACAAACCCTCGAGATGGCCCATCATCCAAATAGTAGAGCACGGGCTCATCAGGTGTGGTAATAGATCGATCTAGATGATATACATTGAGAGACCACACGGGATCGGTCGCGCGGCGGCTGCCACCTTCGAGCTCTCCCGGTTGATAGAGGTACCGGACGTCAATATCTGATGGAAGCCGTTGCTCCTCTAAACCAACGGGTCGCCCGCGCGAGACGGCAGAGGGCTTGCTCGTCACCATTTTAAACTTGATAGCATCTACAGGCTTCTTACCTATCAATCTGGTGACCTCTCCGTTCAGTGCGGAGACCACGGCGGGCAGTCTGGCCACCCGCTCGGTCGATCGCGAATGAGGGTCTACAAGTTCTTTGGCGTATTGGTGTCCGAACAGTCTCTCAGCCAGGGTTCGATTGAAGTGCTCCACGATCCCCTGGTCCCGGTGGATGTTGACGCGGCCGCGTCTGACAGAAACTTTGTGCTTAGACAATAGATGAGAGACCGCGCCCATGAACTCGCGGCCGGGATCGACCTGGAGAAGATTCGGCAATTTGAGAGGACTCCTCTTATATATTCGGGAAAGAGCCTCGGCCACCTCCTTAGACTCTTTAGTGGCCAACTGCTCAGCCCCCTTATAACGACTCGCTACGTCAACGACTGTCAGTGCGTACTTGTACGTCTTGCGACCGGCGCGATCGTGAGGGAGAAACAGGAGATCCGCTAGGTGAACTTGGTTCGGCACCGGCATGTCGAATTTCGGGCGCGGAATATTGTGAGGCGCGGGTAAATAGATCTGCCAGATAGCCTGCTTCTTGAGCCATTCATTGACAGCGCTTTCTGAAACCTTGGTCACCACCGCAAAGTTCTTGATGGCCGCGAGTCCCTTCCAGTAGCCGCGGGGGCTGTAGTACGTGTTCGCCAGCTTGCGCGCTAAGCGAACCGAGGGTTTGGTATTAAGTTTGCGCGTGTTCATCGTATGTGATGTATTCTAATATATCGGACAATCTCCAACATGCCCTCACCAGATCGTCCCGTAACTGCGTCGTTAATAATAAACCTTTGTTGGAAGTACAATTGCGATTGGGGTTTAAGTTCTGAAGGAACTTGCGAAAATCTAATTCATCCAATCCCCCAGGATTGGTGGAGGAATCTAAAATCCGCTTTGCGAAAAGTGTGGCTGCTTTTTCGTCCTCGCGCCACGTCTCGAGAGAATCTCGGGCCAGACGAATCATACCCTTTGCGCCAGCTATGCGGTGTTTAAGGGCAGTGTAGCCTACATCAATCATAGCAAAATAACGTTCGTCAACTGACATCGTTCTATATATATATATATATTTATAAAAAAAATTATTTAAAATAATTATGAATTTTGTAAAAATTATTAATTAGTTTGAAATCTCGATTGAATATAGTAGCCGACGAGACCCACCACACCCATTCCCACGACGATGAACGCGATCTCGCGATCCTTTTGGGTCTCTGATGGTACATAGAAATCTGAAAGTTTGGGCTCGCGATCCAGCGGATCGAGACTTTTCTGTGGATATGCCAGCACGTACTCGCGATTGGTTTCTTCAACGTTCTGGAAAGTTTGCGCGGCGTGATTCTCGCGGCGAAGCTCCTCGTTGACCCAGTCCAGATGGGCGGTTCGTTTTTTCGACCACGCTTCCTTTGCGCTATTAAGTTGTTCTACAGCTAAATCGTGACGCTTGCGCTCCTCATCCACGTTCGAGCTTCTCATTTTAGAGAATAAAAAGTACATCAGTATACCTTTCATCGAGCGGGCGGGTACGTTGACATTAATATTCCACAATGTGTCGCCTTTGTCTTTCGTCATCTTGCGATGGCGAAGAACTCGGTCGTAAAGTATGGCAACGCGCCCGGCGTACTGGGTTCTGATCAATCGCGCGAGTTCGGGCATCGTGACCATGTCGTACTCCAGCGAAACATTATCGATCGTATACGTCGATGTTATGTCGGTGGCTATGAGAACTCGGCCGTAGTCGTTGAACGTTAGTTCGTATTCGAGGCGGTCAGCCAAAGCACTCTGATAGTAGGCATGTTGACTCTCCAGCAACTCAAAGTCGAGCGGGATGTAGAAGCGGTTGTCGTAAGCGCCCGCGACCGCGTTGTCACTCGCGTTGTTATCTGCCTTGTTACCAGCCCCGATTCTAAGTTTGGTTACGTTCTTATTTTTGCTGGTGTCAATACCCTGATAGACAGCGTTTTCGCGCTCTTGCGCCGTCTTCCACAGGTCCTGATAACAATGGTAGACGTCGCTGTCATCGATCGACATCACCTCATTACCGGAAATCTTTATCATGGTCTTTTTGACGATGGCGCGACCCACGTTCTGAACGACGGTTCGGTCCGCGTCCGTCGACGTCAGCGAAATAGTGAAAGCGAGGCGAACAGTACCCGGCACAATGACGTCGTTAGCTCCGAGGTTGGGGAAGCGGACTAAGAGCTGCTGGTTCTGGTCGATCGTCGATGGGTTGTTCGTAATAACGACACTCTTTCTCACGCCTTTCGCCCCGAGGTGCTCACGCAGTCTGCGGTATGGATTGAGTTTGCGACCGTATTGAATCGAAGACATAATTTAGTGAATCTATATTAAACCCGTATGGTTTTGTCTTTAATACATAATTAATTTTAAGAAAATTATAAAGCTGACTGATTTTAGCATGGACGAATACGATCTCACTACGGGTGACCGAGACGATTACCTCGATGATGACCTCGACCAAGACGAAACGCCCTTCATAGACACGATAGGGAATCCACCTCCAATCCAATCACAATCGGGGAAAATAGGGGGCGCTACCAACACCGTTTTTCTAAGTCAGGAATTGGTCAAGTCAACTGTAGACGACTACTACAACAGTTTGGCAGAAAAAGGTGAGGTCCCATCTGTCGGTCGCGACTACTCCAAGTTAGAATTTGATCTGCGTGGTAGGTTGCGACTAAAAGCATCAAATATCGAGCTCGTGAACATAAGGACCGGAAAACCCCTACGCTGAACACCATTGCTGGAAGCCGGGGCGGTGGCCAAATCATAAAGAACGAACTAGGATTCATAGATTGCGCGCGTGGTAAAACAATTATGCCGACCCGCGCTGTAGAAGCCTTACAGTCTACCGACGAAACGATGGCGAAGACGGCCGCCGCGATAGAAACGATCGAGCTCAGCAAGGTCCCTCAAGTAGCCACCGACGCTATTCGCACAATGGAGCTCAACGAAAGCGAGATAGACGAAATACTCAGGACGATGAATGACCCACCGTTACCTCTTCGTGAACTCCGGGGACTCGATAAGGCTATGCAAACAGTCCGGGGCGAATTGGTCCATAACCTCACCAAGCTCACGGCGCTGGATGAACATATTACGATAGAAGAAAGGAAACTGGAGGAAGCCCGTGGCGATAGATAATCTACCGAGCGGAACACCAAACGCCTGCGGTCGTTGCGGGATGAAAGAGAAGCTCGCTTGCAGGCTGTATCGGCTTGCCGTGACGCTCTCCGCACACAAATAAGTCGGATCCGCGAAACAATCTCGAGGGTCCTGCACGAGGAGACGACACTCGGTGAGCGTCTTCGCACTCTGTTCAGAGAGCAGGGTGTCAGGATAGCAAGCATCCTCGTTGCTATCGGCATAACTATATCGACCATAGTTCTAGCTTTCACTGGTGGTGCGGCGCCACCACCCGCACCAGCACCCACACCACCACCCCCCGCGCCATCCGGTGGAGCCAAGGAGTGGGTAAAACAACAACTAAAAGCCCTCGCCAGTCTCCTGGCTAAATTAGCCTAAAAGGCGACTGCCGCACTACCTGGACTGATCGGAAGTATCGTTTCTTACTTGCTATCTATATTAGCAAAAACGGCCGGATGGCTCGCCAAAAATACTTGGGCTTTAATCGTGGCAATCGCCGGTCTCCTACTTTTACTCTCTCGTGAATTCCTAAAACCAAAGCGCGAGTATTCCGATCGCCACGAGGGCAACGACGAGCCCTAATTTCTCCTCCTCGTGTGTTGTGCTTCCAATCTCGATTGGTGTTTCCGCTTCTGTTCCAATTCGTGAGTTGGGGGAACTCAATTCGTGAATTGGGGGGTCCTATTGCTTTGGGTGAAACAACGGGTTCAACTGAACTTGATGGGGTGGCCAATTGGTGAATTGGGGTTGGTGGGGTGTGTGTATCCAATTCGTAAATTGGGTTTTTTATGAAATATTTTCCACTATTGAACCCGATTGTGTGGGGGTGCGCTTGATAATATCCGCGTTCACGTTCCCGTTCTGGCCGATTTTTTTGGTTGACGGTGGCGATTACGATCTGATTATTGTAACCGTCAACCGGGTCGTCTCGTAGTATCATATTGCTCGGCGCCATATACAGACCTATTCCAAATACATAGTCTACTGGGGTGCTGGCATTCTGCAAAACGTCTTGATAATTCTGGATCGCCTTCTCCAGGTCCACCTTAGCTGACATGGCGTCCTCAACAAGTGCCAAGAACTGTTTTTGCGCGTCAAAGGCCGTTTCGACTCCTATTATAGAAATGCGAGTTTGCTTCTGTGCGCCGAGGATGGCCCAAACGTATACGCGAATGGAGTCGTTGAGGCGGGTAACACCGGCCTGTGTAAACCCTAGACCGTCGTCCAATATAAAGGTTTCTCTACCTTTCTGCACGTTTTCGTCTTGTAAAATATAATCGACGTGAGCTATTTTTGGTGCATTATACCAGCAGTAATCGTAATTACACTGTCTCTTTGTACTAACTTCAGACCCGAATGTCATTTTATTTACTACATAATCTGTGGCTGTCCAATTTGTATAACCTCTAACTGGGTTCACAACACGATTTGAATGGTAGAAACCAAAGGTTACATCTGGGGTGGCATACTTCGTGCTTGCACAGTAGTCTAGACAACTGAGATAAACAATACCTAAACCTCCGGTGTCTGAAAATGTTTTCTGTCTCCAATCCGAATCTTTTGAAACTTTAAGTTCGTCACATATCCGTTCGAACGCCTTACGGTTGTATGTGTTGGAAATGGGATTCCAGCCATCATCTTGAGGTAGTGAAGTACCTATTTCTTTGAGAATCCTCCTAATGGTATAATACACATGAAAGTTGTAGACGCTACTGCTGAACATGGTGTTACGGTCTGCTATGTGGTCTCTGAAAGAGACGCCACACCCGGTTTTGGCACACCACACGGCAAAATTTAGTTGGTTCTGCCAGAACTGCATAGGATTGTTTTTCCAGTGTGTTATGACATCCTGTGTAATGGTTTTAGGAAGTCTGTACTTTTCAAACATGTTAGTGAAATTTGTGTTGAAACCCATGCCCAAACCCATGCCCAAACTAGCTCTTATTGTGGGGTGCACAAGCTCACCAATGATGTTCTTTTGAGTGTATTTACCACCGACCGCGTACTTTGCATTATAATTAAAGCTAAATGCTTTGGTATCCATTGAAAGATATTATTATGTTTGCTACTATCACTAATGTTCAAAAGAGTTGTGAACTTCAAAAGTTAATAAACAACTGCTGCGGACAACGCCGGGTAGACCTTAGATCAATCACCTTCACGGTAGGCTGGCGAAACATTGAAACGCTCGAGTTTTTCTTAGGAGATATTGACGAGGATGCCATAGTACCTCATGGCCTTTGGAGTTTCGGAGATCTCCAAGCTTTTATCGCGGCGAAGATTCCTGGTGTAGCCACTCTCGCAGTCTCGAAAGCCACGGGGCTTGCGACATTGACCTTGATAAAAAGTTAAGGATCTCGCCGGGGTTGGGCTCACTGTTAGTATTTAAAATAACACACCCTGCCAACGATGATGGAATGTTTGATCAGGGCGAGCACATCGGCACGACCCCAGTAAACTTCGCCGTCACGAAAACTCTCTGGGTGCACCTGGATCGGGTGAACACATCGTACAACATGGTAGACGGATCCCCCAGCACATTACTGAAAACCGTGCCCGCCAGCGACTGTTTCTTTGGGGAGACCGTGACCTTAGACTTCCCACACCCTAAGATGAAAGTTTTGGAATCGGGACACATCCACGAATTTACGGTCTCTATTCTTGATGATAAAGGGCGAGAGTTGAAAAACTATTACCCGATTTCGGTCGTCCTAGAAATTTCAAATTAATTAATTGTATTATTTTTTAAAATTAATTAGAATTAAACGCATGTTCGTAATATATATTATCAACATTATTGAAAATGAGTATATACGGACCAGGTAGTTCTTCCGATTGGGTGACAAATTCAAAGAATTTGGAACCGGCAGAAGGGGGATTCATCCCAACAGAGGGCGACTTTTTAACTACCCAAAAAACAAAGGCCTTGATCAATAGAACTATATCGGTGGCCACGGACGAGATTCACAAGAGTCTACTATCACAACTTACAGAATATGCCAAGGCTGTGAATACACAAAGTCGTGAAGAAACGCATACGGAACTAAACGAACTAGGTGAAAAAATAACCGGATTTCGGAAAGAGGCCCGGTTGGGGATTGAGGGAGTCCGAACGGGGGTTGATAAAGTCAGAGAAGACCACCAGGCGGACCTTACGGAGGCTTATGATGCGTTGCGCTTAAAGGACTCTCTCATCAGAGAAGCGGCACTTACCGAACTAGGAAAACAAATAACCAAATTGCGAAAAGAGGCCAGGTCGGGTATTGATAAAGTCCGAGAAGACCACCAGGCGGACCTTACGGAGGCTTATGATGCATTGCGCTTAAAGGACTCTCTCATCAGAGAAGCGGCACTTACTGAACTAGACGGGAAAATAATTAAATTTCGAAAAGAGACCCGGATGGGGGGGGGGTCCGAGAAGACCACAAGGCGGCCCTTGCGGGGGCTTATGGCGTGTTGCGCTTAGAGGACTCTCTCAGCAGAGAAGCGACACTTACTGAACTAGACGGAAAAATAGCCGAATTTCGGAAAGAGACCCGGTTGGGGGTTGAGGGGATCCGAGAAGATCACAAGGCGGCCCTTGCGGAGGCTTATGGGGTGTTTCACTCAGAGGACTCTCTCATCCGAGAAGCGGCACTTACTGAACTAGACGGAAAAATAACCGAATTTCGAAAGGAGGCCCGGTTGGGGGTTGAGGGGGTCCGAACGGGTATTGATACAGTCCGAGAAGACCACAAGGCGGCCCTTGCGGAGGCTTATGGAGTGTTGCGCTCAGAGGACATTCTCATCAGAGAAGCGGCGGTTGCTGAACTAGACGAAAAAATAACTGAATTTCAAAAAGAGGCCCGGTTGGGTGTTGAAAAAGCCATAGAAGACCACCAGGCGGCCATTACGTAGGCCTATGATGCGTTGCGCTCAGAGGACTCTTTCATCAGAGAAGCTGCACTTACTGAACTAGACGGGAAAATAACCGAAGTTTCCGATAAACTGAAACATGCTCGTAGAGCCGCGACCAAAGCGCTTGAGGAGGCGTCTGAAAATATTCGTGCTGAGGCCCATACCTCTATCGTGGGGCTTGTCGGATTGTTGAAAACAATGAAAACGCAAAAACGTGTCATAAAAATTTGGGCTGAGAAGCGGGGCCCATTGGTTGAGGGGCTCTCTGAATATTCGTTCGGTGCCAAAGCGAGTAATAAATGTGGGGGATACGCCATGACAGCTCCAGGTAAACTTCTCCGAATGGCGGTCTGCTCGGTTAATGCTAATGGTAAACCTGTGGGCTCGGTCACGATAAATCTTGTACTGGATGCGAAAGAACAGGCAATTGGAGTCACTAAACTCGCTGGAGATATTTCATCGGTGGCTTTGTTCTCCGGTGATGATCTAATTAGACTTTCCGAAGGTAGTGTTATTAACTTTGTTACGAAAATCGCTGACCCAGCGAGTTCTTCCACTATTGTCTCATTACTAATTGAACTTAATTTGTAAATACTAATATATTGAAAATCATGAACGAATCACCGCTTCCAATTGTCAATACCACTCCATCAACACTGTATCCAATTAACGAAAGAAGTTCAGATTTTAGGTTGAATAATATTGTCGCTATGCAGGATATTTTAGTTAGAGAATATAGAAATAGAAAAAGACACGCTAAAAAATATAAGCGCGCGGCGAATATAGCTGAAGCATCTAGTACGGTTCTGGCAAGTTAATCTGTAATGAGTGGTGCGGGGACTGCTGAAACGCTATCTACAATTGTAACGGTTCCACTTGCAGGGGTTTTGAGTGGAATTACCGTTTTATCTGGAATACTTTGTATGGTAATTAGGGCGTCGGGTGGAAAACTCGAGAAAAAATGTAGAAAACATGATAGAATATCCGTTCTCGCCAGGTCTAAGAAAAATAGCATCGATGTTATAGTGTCCAAAGCGTTGACCGATAAGAAAATATCAAATTTAGAGTTTGAATCCGTGGTGGAAGAAATGGGGAGATATGAAAAATTAAAAAATGATATTAGAATCAAAGCACGCGCCACCATGTCCAAGCTTGAGTGTACTGATTGGAAAAAATTTAGGGTAAAACTTGGAGATAAATTCGGAGGAAATTAATATTTTTATTAAATAATCAATTTTATAATTTTCTTTAAATTAATAATAAAATTAATTATATTGGTGCAGTAAACAATTTAAATCAGTAAACATAATAATTAAAAAAAAATATTTGGGTCTGGCCGAGGCTCGAACGCACGCCAGCAAAACCCTTCTGGGCCCACCCCGCTAAGCTTTCATTCTCATTCATTCATTCATTCATTCATTCATTCTTTTTCTGTTTGGCTTAGCGAGGTGTAGTTACCCGTACTGCACACCCCCATCTCTCGGCTGATCTAGGAACAGTGACGAAAGTCTAGGCAACCTTAGAAGTTTCAGCACGGGTGCACTGAGCGCTCATTTGTTATCAAGGGGCGTCCCCCAAGACAAATTATTGTTGTTAATTTTACATATATATATTAAGCTAAAACCCTGTTGTGCAATGCCCAAATATTTACTTTTTATTTATTTTTTATATAACAAGTTCGTTTTTTATTTAATAATATAGGTTATAACGTTCTAAATTATTAAAAGTAAAATTAGAAAAATAAAAACGTGCAAACCAATCAGAATGTAAGAAATACTTCCGGAATATCGATAGCGGTGGGCGCTGTAATACACACCCTAGTGTGTGTAGTATATATTACAGTGTGTTTATTTTCCATCCGGGAAGACGTAATCGTCTAAATCTCTCTATAAAATGGACACTTAATATACGTGTAAGGTGGGACACCTAATTTGCATGTTCATAACACGTGCTTGGTGTTGTGATTACAACATAAATTAATTAGTATTTTTTTTTCTGTTCAATAATATACATATCTTTATAAGCGATATCGTAGAAATGTACATTCGTAAACGAATCGTTGGGTTTTAACAATTTTATATAATACACCTTAGTTTCATATCCGATACGCACTATCAATATTAATGTTTGTATTTGCCTCTTGTATAGTTCACATTATTGTCGGTATAATATTGTAAATGCAACGTTTTTATCGGAGCGTAATAAATTACGCTGATATTTCATGTATTCGATATCGCCTGGTGTTTTCAATTGATATTATTTATATATAGGACTATAACCCCCGTATTCTTCGTAAACTTCTTCAACACAGTTATTATAAGCTTTCAATTCCCATTGTATTTTATTATCCATTTTCTCTAATAATATTTTATTATAACCTATGAAATGTATCTGTTCAATTGGACGTGAAATAAACATGATGTATTTATGGCACCAATATATTTTTTCAAAAGTCAATTACCAATATAATTGGGACTACAATACCACCACCAACATTTGGTTGGAGGTGGTATCATTTTGACTCCCTCTTTTCAAAATTATTTTCTCCAAAAATTCATAAATTTGCTGTCGGGAGACAATTTCCTCGTTAACCAATTTTTGATTTTTCAACAGGAATAGTTTATCTACTTCATCAGCCGTGCTTTCATTAACTGAAATTTGATTTAAATTACTCCGTAAAAATCCTCAAATTTTCAGATTTCCTTCTTGATCTATATGTATATAAAACATCCTGAAATGTTCTTTAAAAAAAAAAAATGCCTGAAAATCATTATTAATAAAAGCACTGCTTTATTATTATTTATCTAGCCGTAACATATCATATTAAATTTGTATTGTGTGTATTGTCATTGTTCAGGTGTAGATAATTTCCCACAATCAGTTTTTCACTCGCCTACTTTAGCAGAAGTCGCTGCTTTTTCCTTAGTCGTCGTCCGAAATGTCAAAAAGTTTGTACAAGGTTCGTCATCATGGTATGAATTTAATATTACTTGATGGATTGCTTCAATATTTGGACACTTGAATCATGCCGCCAATAACATGACTATGACCTGTTTTACCTTCATAGTGTGTGTAAAAATGTTTCTACAAGCTTCTTCATCATGGTATAACTATAATATTACTTGACGGATTGCTTGACAGATATCCTAGACAAAAGTAAATCACTTGAATCGAACGCAGGACATTTCCTACGATTGGTTTCTGACTTTTCTGTAAAACAAATACGACTGATCTAAAATTAATGATTTTTTTAATCGAACGTAGGAAATTTCCTACGATCCGTTTCTGACTTTTCTGTAAAACAAATATGACTGATCTAAAATGAATTATTTGTTTATGTTTAATTATGGGAAATTTCCTACGTTCCATTCAAGTGATTTTCTTTTGGATATTGTTAAAGTTGTATGTTTTGAATTTCGGCGTTAATTTGACTTAGAGAACTTCGTCAATATATCCTGGACAAAAGTAAATCACTTGCATCGAACGTAGGAAATGTCCTACGATTCGTTTCTGATTTTTCTGTAAAAGAAATAGGACTGATATAAAATGAATTATTGTTTAGGCTTAATTCTGGGAAATTTCCTACGTTCAATTCATGTGATGTACATTTGGATATTGTCAAAGTTGTATGTTTTGAATTTCAGTGTTGAAATTTATTAACTTCGATAACTTCGGCTATATATCCTAGACAGATGTAAGTCACTTGAATGGAACGTAGGAAATTACCTACGATCGGTTTCTGACTTATCTGTAAAACAAATGCAGCTAATCTAAATGAATTATTTTTAGGTTTAATTGTGGGAAATTTCCTACGTTCAATTCAAGTGAGTTATACTGGGACATCGTCGAAGTTGTGTTTTGAATTATTGAAATTCATTAACATAGAGGACTTTGTCAATATGAATGATTTTTTAGGTTTCATTGTGGGAAATTTCCTAAGTTCAAGTGAGTTATACTTGGATATTTTCGAATTTGTATTTTGAATTAGTGAAATTAATTAACATAGAGAACTTTGTCAATATAACCTAGATACTTTAAATCACTTGAATCGAACGTAGGACATTTCCTACGATCGGTTTCTGTTGTTCCTGTAAAAGAAATACGACTGATCTAGTTTTGTCAAAGTTTTATGTTTTGAATGTCAGTGTTACATGTATTTGACAATATATCCTGCACAAAAGTAAATCACTTGAATGGAACGTAGGAAATTTCCTACGATCGGTTTCTGTCTTTTCTGTAAAACAAAGACGGCTGATCAAACACGAAGGATTGTTAAGGTTTAACTGTGGGAAATTTCCTACGTTCAATTAAAGTGATGTACATTTGGATATTGTCGAAGTTGTATGTTTTGAAGTTCAGTGTTGAAATTTATTTAGTGAACTTTGACAATATTTCCTAGACAAAGGTAAAACACCTAAATCGAACATAGGAATTTTCCTACAATGAAAACTAATTAATAATTATGTTTAGTTCATTGTATTCTGATATTGTCGGAGTTGTATTTTTTGGCATAAATTTCAGTGTCAAATTTGTAATTATTTTGTTAAATTGTACATTCCGTATTTCAATGGTGGGAAATTTTCCACAATCGAGTTTATATTTATTAAATAAATTGTTATTGATCAATATTTTTGTGCTTGCAATAATTATGAAAACCTGTAAATGGAGAGTTTCAAATGTAGGAAATTTCCTACAATGCCCAGTTAAAACTGCTCAAACCAGAAAATGATCAGAAAATTAGGTGAATTTGATGAGCTTCCAATTTGTGAGTTTGACCACATTTCGTCCCCAAAACTGCTCAAACGTGGAAATCGGTTGTGTCAAGAGAGCAAAACAGTGAGCGAAAAAGGTATTTATTTGGGAAAATCCATTTTTATTTGGGATTATATTCTACCCGGTATGCTTTAATCAAGTATAGCCGCCGCGTAGTATTTTTTATATGGAAATGAGCTGTTATTCATAGTAACAAATGTGACCGAACTTTACTAAAACTAGAAACCAAGATGGCGCCTGTTTATTTACAAGTGAACTGCTGTCCATACTACACGTACATGTATTAGGGCATAGCGCTGTCCGTCCATCCGTTTTAGGTTAAAGTACCACTGCTGTCTGAAACCCTAAATCCGCTTAAATTGACACTTTATATTCCTGTTTAATGTCATACATATAGTCATTGCACAACACATCCATGTGGCCGCATGCCCAAAGGTAAGGCCAAGCTACATATACATATGTATCTTCCGGTTTTGGAAAAACAGGCATAGATGTTTTTGGTTTTCTTCTATAGCTCTGCTATCTAAAGTTGTATTGGCCTGAAACTTCAGATATTTATTTGCTAGCTTTCGTAGTCTCATCATATAGCCCACCTATGCGGCACTTGTGTTCATCGTCAAGGACAAATGGCTGATAATTTTGTCTTAACGTTTTAGTTATTTGTTATATCTGAAATCCTAAGTTTGATTGGCTTGAAACCTGATACACATATTTACAGCTTAAAATTGAAGCTCTCCGTGCATTAAACCAGTGTAATAAAACATAATAATACACTAGTGTAATAAATATGCAAATCAGCTAGTTACAGAAAACATGTCCGGTGTCCAGTACAGTTTCAGTGCATGATTATGTTCTTATGCAGTAAATGTAATCTAACATTTGCGATTTAATACGATATGTATTAAACTCGTTGGCTGATTTAATAATAAATTCAGCATGGCCTCGTTTCATATGAAATGAGTAAACTCATTTAATAAGTATCATATTAAAGCATAACTCATGTAACATCCTCTATATATTGTTACGTACTTGCTCGTTTTCTTACACATAAACAAGACTGCTGCAATGACCAACACAACGAATATTCCACCACCCGCGGCTCCTCCAACAATGGCGGCCACTGCAAGTTCATGAAGAAGTACATGGATAACAAACACATTTATTTGGACACATTCCTGATATAAATGAAAGCCCACGCCCTCACTAATGAATTGAATTACGTTTGTGTATGACAATGCATGGACAATGAAGTTCATTTATCTTTAAGAGACTGCGCGGATGTAAAAGTGAAAATATATCTATAAAACTTTAATGCCGATATATTCAGAATTGCGAATAATGCATAATAGATATCCCGGTTTTGTAATTTAACAAGAATACCTGAACCTGAAATACCTGCCTGAGTTTTCTGCTGTCTGAGTTGATGTTGTAGTAACAGCGGCAGCTGTAGACGCGGTGGACAATTGCACTATAGGTACAGACACTGTAAAAGGTCAAATTCACATAATGAAAGTTACGTAAATATGTTACCATATGATGCATGCTAATGGTGAAAATTGGTATTTTATCAGGAAGCTGTCTATGCATTGAGTGAATAAATTACAGCATATACATATACATTGCAAGTGCAGCTGTATTTTTATGACACAAAGGCATGTTTAGACGAAACTCTGTGTATGGGGGAATACTGCATACCGGTGCAGTATAGAGTCATAAATAAAGAATCAAACGTATGAAGGCCACATAACATGAATAAATAAAAAAATGAAATACACGAAAGTGTGATGGCTATAGTACCGAATAAACACGTTGGTGTGAAAGACCTCCCAAAATGATATGTGAGTTAAAACCAGTGTATATGGCGTCATAGACCTCTTACATATCCATTGCCATTGTATTCCTCCGTGACAAGTATGTAACATAACACGAGACACGAACATTCCAGAAATCGAAGTTGTGCACAATAAATAATCCACCAGAAACATGAAAGTTAACGCAGGAAAAGTGTTTGACAAATTGAATCACAACTAGACAAGATGTGCGAGGATTCACATTTTATAATTCACTATTCAAACAAATAATAAAAATTGTAACCGAGTAGTTATAATAGAAGACGAACTACATGTAGCATATTTGAATATTGTGACAAATGATCATAAAACGTGTAGCTCGTAACATGTTTCTGTGCTACATTTCCTACTGCTTCAGTACATACTGTACTTCGTTTCAATGGCGGCCACTGCAAGTTCATGAGGAAGTACATGCATTGGATAACAGACACATTTATTTGAACACATTTATTTGGACACATTCGTGTTAGAAATGAAAGTCCGCGCCCTCACTAACGAATTTACTACGATTTCGTATGACAATGAATGGACAACAAAGTATATTTATCCTTAAGAAATTGCGCGGATGTAAAAGTGAAAATAAATCCATAAAACTTTAATGCCGATAGATTCAGAATTGCGAAATTGCGAACATTTAATTGCTTTGGTATTCTGAACAAATTCGCCCACCCTATCGTATGTCGGCACATGTATCACACGATGGGCAGACAAATTGAATCTTTGTACGGTTAGCTCATTCTGAACAGTACCAATATGCATAATAGATATCCCGGTTTTGTAATTTAACAAGAACACCTGAACCTGAAATACCTGCCTGAGTTTTCTGCTGTCTGAGTTGATGTTGTGGTAACAGCGGCGGCTGTAGACGCGGTGGAGACTGGCACTACAGGTACAGACACTGTAAAAGGTAAAATCCACATAATGAAAGTTACGTAAATATGTTACCATATAATGCATTCTAATGATGAAAATTGGTATGTTATCAGGAAGCTGTCTATGCACTGAGTGAATAATTTACAGCATATACATGTACATTGCAAGTGCAACTGCATTTTTATGACACAAAGGCATGCTAACACCGTTTAGACGAAACTCGGTGTATGGGAATACTACATACCGGTGCAGTATACAGTCATAAATAAAGAATCAAATGTATGAAGCCCACATAACATGAACAAATAAGAAATGAAATACACGAAAGTGTGATGGCTATAGTACCGACTAAACACGTTGGTGTGAAAGACTTCCCAAAGTGATCTGTGAGTTAAAACCAGTTTAAATGGCGTCATAAACCTCTTACCTATCCCTTTCCATTGTATTTCTCCGGGACAAGTATGCAACATAACACGAGACGCGAACATTCCAGAAATCGAAGTTGTGCACAATAAACATACCACCAGAAAGATGAAAGTTAACGCAGGAAAAGTGTTTGACAAATTGAATCACAACTAGACAAGCTGTGCGAGGAGTGATATGTTATAATTCACCATTCAAACAAATAATAATAATAGTAAACGAGTAGTTCTAATAGAAGACGAACTAGTATATTTGAATATAGTGACAAGTGATCATAAAACGTGTAGCTCGTAACACGTTTCTGTGCTAAATTTCCTTCTCCTTCAATCCATACTGTACTTCGTTTCAATGGCGGCCACTGCAAGTTCATGAGGAAGTACATGGATAACAAACACATTTATTTGGACACATTCGTGTTAGAAATGGAAGTCCGCGCCCTCACTAATGAATTTACTTACGATTTTGTATGACAATAAATGTACAACAAAGTACATTTATCTTTAAGAGACTGCGCGAGTGAAACATAAATCCATAAAACTTTAATGCCGATAGATTCAGAATTGCGAAATTGTGAACGTTTAATTGCTTTGGTATACTGAGAAAATTCGCCCACCCTATCGTATGTCGGCACATGTATCACACGATGGGCAGAGAAATGGCATCTTTGCACGGTTAGCTCATTCTGAACAGAACCAATATGCATAGATATCCCGGTTTTGTAATTTGACAAGAATACCTGAACCTGAAATACCTGCCTGAGTTTTCTGCTGTCTGAGTTGATGTTGTGGTAACAGCGGCGGCTGTAGACGCGGTGGAGACTGACACTACAGGTACAGACACTGTAAAAGGTAAAATTCCCATAATGAAAGTTATGTAAATATGTTACCATATGATGCATGCTAATGATGAAAATTGGTATTTTATCAGGAAGCTGTCTATGCATTGAGTAAATAAATTACAGCATATACATGTACATTGCAAGTGCAGCTGCATTTTTATGACACAAAGGCATGCTAACACCGTTTAGACGAAACTCAGTGTATGAGAATACTACATACCGGTGCAGTATACAGTCATAAATAAAGAATCAAACGTATGAAGGCCACACAACATGAACAAATAACAAATGAAATACACGAACGTGAGACGGCTATAGTTGCGAATAAACACGTTGGTGTGAAAGACTTCCGAAAATGATATGTGAGTTAAAACCAGTTTAAATGGCGTCATAAACCTCTTACATATCCCTTGCCATTGTATTCCTCCGTGACA
The DNA here is from genome assembly GCA_029237695.1 of Conchocele bisecta. Lineage (NCBI taxonomy): Eukaryota > Metazoa > Mollusca > Bivalvia > Lucinida > Thyasiridae > Conchocele > Conchocele bisecta. Next base: position 35,569,787 of record CM055271.1, read on the forward strand.
AGTATGCAACATAACACGAGACACGAACATTCCAGAAATCGAAGTTATGCACAATAAATATACCACCAGAAAGATGAAAGTTAACGCAGGAAGAGTATTTGACAAATTGAATCTCAACTAGACAAGCTGTGCGAGGATTGATATGTTATAATTCATCATTCAAACAAATGATCATAAAACGTGTAGCTCGTAATATGTTTCTGTACTGTATTTCCTTCCGCTTCAATTCATGCTGTACTTAGTTTCAAATAATTCATGTAAACAATGGTCGTTATATCACATTATGTGCTGCGTATACAATTACATTGTATTCTTGTTGTGAATAGTACATACTTTATATATATGTACAGTAATTTCCATTTGTAATGTCTATGCATGACTAAGTGTGGAACTATGAACTAAACACAATATTACGTATGGAAGGTATGTGTGTTTTGTATAGCACAGCCCAAACTGCATCCCGTGTACAAGTTACGTCGCCAGCACTACGCATACTACTCACAGACGAATGATAATCATTGTAGACAACGCCCATTGACCGGGATCGGGTAAATTGACACGGCAGCCCTCCCGCTCACAAAAGGCATCGACTCCAGTCCAAAAACTAGCATGGGGTTATTTATTTTGGGATTAATGGGTAAAAATCCCGCTGTAATGAGGTTACAAGTGCATTTACTATGAATCTACTGTATTAGAATACATGTATATAACTTGACTTTTTATTTTTTCATAAAATATTCCAATTACATGTAACCGACTTATACAAAATTCGGTTTATATTCTAAATAAATTACGTTGTATCTGGAAAATGTATGACGACATATTCGTTTTGTTGCAGTTAAAATTAACCTGACCAAAACTAAGAACGTTCCAGATTGTTTTTTTTTATTGAAAAACAGAGTTTGTGTTTGTTTACAACTTAAATTTGCAGTTCATTCATTCTCTTGGTGTAACAAATAAGAAAACTAGAATTGTGTGGGACACGGATTTCCCCACCGGCAGGATATATTGGTGAAAAATATATAATTACACCAATGATCAGTTAAGCCAAAAGGTATGTCAATGTCATACGAAGACCAAATGCTATATGACATTTTATGATATAAAGTGGTAGCCGATTATTATGTGCAGGTTTGGTAGACGTGGGTACTATAGTGGCTGGAGCATGGACATAAACGTATAAAGTGGTCTGGATGGCTAAGTCATGCGATTTAAGATCAATGTATTTTAAGGTAACCGATTATTGTGTGCAGGTTTGATAGCTGTATGTGTTATAAAGGCCGAGGAAAGGTCTTAGACGCACAAAGTAGTCCAAAGTTCTACGAAATTACGCAGGACTGATGGAAAATGATACATTATAATGCCCCTCCTCGAAATACGCTCGTACGTTTGTGGGCGGTGGGCATAAATACTATTTATATCGACCGATATATTATTTTCTTCATACTTCGAGTCATCCGATTTCAGAGTGAACTACTTTTTTGTATTGTTTTATTGTTGCTGTAAGCTAGCAACACGTTACGTAGCGACCATTGTATGTGAACAGGTTACCTGTAGCCTATTTCACCAACATTGCAAAGCATACATATCTAGCAAAGTATACATTGAGGGAGAAATTTTCAATTTAAGGATACATTTATTATTATTCATTTTGGCTGTGATAATGTAATACATTCAGTATAATAATTGTGCATACTTTTAATCATCAAATATATGCAGTCTGGAAAAATAAATGAATACTTCATCAAAGTATACTTTGCTCGATAAGTATACTGTGCAATATTGATGAAATCGGCTACTGATAAAGAAAGAAAGTGTTGTTCGTGTGTAAAATGACGTCATTACACACGAACAACAGTTTATTTCTTTATCAGTAGCCGATTTCATCACAATTGCAAAATATACTTATCTAGAAAGGTATACTTTGAGGGAGTAATCATTTATTTTTCCCGAAATGACGTGCATCGGCACGTGTGACATTGTCATCCGCACAATAAATGGTGGCGAATTGAGTTTTTGAGCTGTGAAAAGATTCGTATATATTTATACTAATACAAAAGCTTAATAGTGCATGATATATATTAATCACAGAGTCGATACAGATACAGAAGCAGAACTGTGGTTACACAATGGTTGACAACTCATATTTTAAATAAAGAAAACAAACTTGTATTCATGCACGCCATCTAACAATAGCTTGTATACTATCATAGTATTGTCTGTGTGCTCCGGGGCCAGCTGGCTCTAGGCAATAAACTTAATCTTCTTCTTCTTCGCGATCATGATAATATATATATAATGGATACACTTGTAGTTTAGCCTTATACACTATGTACACATTTACTGCTCTTTGTAATTTTGTATTCGTGTTCATTTTTTATAGCACCTACCAGTCGTTATACAATGTGGAGGCGCATTGTTCCAGCTTCCGTCAGCCGTGCATGTGGTCACACTTTCCCCAACTAAATCGTATCCTGATTTGCATGTATAGGTCGCCGACTGGCCGTACGTGACTCCGTTTGAACTGGACACGTTGCCGTCTTGTGGAGCAGTCAGGTCGATACAGGCTGTAATGGCGAGGTAAATTTGCATGCTTTTAGGGAATACGAGACATTCTAAAGAAGGACAAAACACCCACCATCAATTAACGTCCGTGACAAGTCCTTTGTCTTACGAACAATACCCCAAGCGCTACCGTCTTTCAAATAGTATAGATTTAAAAAAAATGGCCTACAATAAAGTAATGTCCATGGCAAATCATTCGTCTTACAAGAGTAATACGCGCCCTATATTCTGACACCACACCGACCATCAATACATGTCAGGGGAAATTCCTTTGTCTTATAAACAATAATACAAGAGCTATCTTCTTGCAAACAAAAGCAGTTTAAAACAAAGACACCATGCTCACAATCAAGCAAAGACATTTGTCTTATTAATGTCAGTATAAGTGCAGATCTTCTTTATGGAAATGACATATATACATCACTCGAAAGATGACAGGTGTCATTAACCGTTTTGAAAAGTATATTTTCCATACAAATACTGCATGTTTTTAACAACGATATTCATGTGAACAAATGAAGCAATATACGAGGAAACATGTAGCAGCTGATCTACCGTAATGGTCCGATAAACAAAGCCTCAAAAGTTGGACAAAATTGAAGATTTTAGTTTCTCACCTGATTTCAAGTATTTCATATTAGTTATTGAAACTAGCTCAAATTCAAGATGGCCGCCAAAAAACAGAGAGTCATAAAAGTCGAACTAATCACGAAATCAGACGCAGTAAGTGTATACTTATAGGTGGATGAATAATACAAATCATACCAACATAGAGTAATATTTTTGGGCGTTCTAGGCAACCCAGAATCTAAACTTTCCGAGATATATGTAAAAAAAAAACACGCTTTTGACAATTGATGAAAACATAATAATATTTGTCAAATTAAATGAAAGTGCCACAAATAGTTTCTCAATTGAATTTAGCTCAATGATGTATTTATATTTGAGGAAAAATATGTCTGCCAAAATATGAATTGGGGAAACGCCAGAAAAATGTGAAATCCAAGATGGCAGCCATTGCAATAAAAAAATAGATGGTCGGTAAATCCGACAAATACTCCCCGATGACGCCTGGATTGAAATTTAAAGTACTTGACACTGGCTATTGGTGTAGTATGCTTATTAATCACAATAAATGGTGACCAATGTGTATATGATGTTTCAAGTTGATATCGCAAGATATAGCAATTTGAAAAACTTTAACGTAAGCTTTAAAAATAAATCTAAGTCATTTGACCTTGGGATCCTGGGCAGCATGGTTAGGTTATACAATACAAATATGGATGGTGACAAATGCGTATTTGAAGGTTCAAGTTGATATCGCAAGCGGTCACAGAGACATAGCAATCTAAATAAATATTTAACGTAAGCTTTACTGTAACAAACAGTCATTTCACATTGACCTTGTGCTCCTGAGCGGCAAGGGTAGGGTATACAATGAACGGATGCGGCGAAATCCTTTGTTCTCAGCAAACCTGGTAATATCACTGTCTTGACATCCTGATTTGCATGTATAGGTCGCCGACTGGCCGTACGTGACTCCGTTTGAACTGGACACGTTGCCGTCTTGTGGAGCAGTCAGGTCGATACAGGCTGTAATGGCGAGGTAAATTTGCATGCTTTTAGGGAATACGAGACATTCTAAAGAAGGACAAAACACCCACCATCAATTAACGTCCGTGACAAGTCCTTTGTCTTACGAACAATACCCCAAGCGCTACCGTCTTTCAAATAGTATAGATTTAAAAAAAATGGCCTACAATAAAGTAATGTCCATGGCAAATCATTCGTCTTACAAGAGTAATACGCGCCCTATATTCTGACACCACACCGACCATCAATACATGTCAGGGGAAATTCCTTTGTCTTATAAACAATAATACAAGAGCTATCTTCTTGCAAACAAAAGCAGTTTAAAACAAAGACACCATGCTCACAATCAAGCAAAGACATTTGTCTTATTAATGTCAGTATAAGTGCAGATCTTCTTTATGGAAATGACATATATACATCACTCGAAAGATGACAGGTGTCATTAACCGTTTTGAAAAGTATATTTTCCATACAAATACTGCATGTTTTTAACAACGATATTCATGTGAACAAATGAAGCAATATACGAGGAAACATGTAGCAGCTGATCTACCGTAATGGTCCGATAAACAAAGCCTCAAAAGTTGGACAAAATTGAAGATTTTAGTTTCTCACCTGATTTCAAGTATTTCATATTAGTTATTGAAACTAGCTCAAATTCAAGATGGCCGCCAAAAAACAGAGAGTCATAAAAGTCGAACTAATCACGAAATCAGACGCAGTAAGTGTATACTTATAGGTGGATGAATAATACAAATCATACCAACATAGAGTAATATTTTTGGGCGTTCTAGGCAACCCAGAATCTAAACTTTCCGAGATATATGTAAAAAAAAAACACGCTTTTGACAATTGATGAAAACATAATAATATTTGTCAAATTAAATGAAAGTGCCACAAATAGTTTCTCAATTGAATTTAGCTCAATGATGTATTTATATTTGAGGAAAAATATGTCTGCCAAAATATGAATTGGGGAAACGCCAGAAAAATGTGAAATCCAAGATGGCAGCCATTGCAATAAAAAAATAGATGGTCGGTAAATCCGACAAATACTCCCCGATGACGCCTGGATTGAAATTTAAAGTACTTGACACTGGCTATTGGTGTAGTATGCTTATTAATCACAATAAATGGTGACCAATGTGTATATGATGTTTCAAGTTGATATCGCAAGATATAGCAATTTGAAAAACTTTAACGTAAGCTTTAAAAATAAATCTAAGTCATTTGACCTTGGGATCCTGGGCAGCATGGTTAGGTTATACAATACAAATATGGATGGTGACAAATGCGTATTTGAAGGTTCAAGTTGATATCGCAAGCGGTCACAGAGACATAGCAATCTAAATAAATATTTAACGTAAGCTTTACTGTAACAAACAGTCATTTCACATTGACCTTGTGCTCCTGAGCGGCAAGGGTAGGGTATACAATGAACGGATGCGGCGAAATCCTTTGTTCTCAGCAAACCTGGTAATATCACTGTCTTGACATGTCTAGCCCACTTCCCCATGTGTTATTTCACGGAGATGCACTGTATAGCGTGTGATATATGCTTGAGATTAACGCCTATTCTACATGTCAGGATAACCTGCGCATGCGCAAATCGCAGTAATCCACTAAGTACAGCAACATCGGTGAATAACCTTTAACCATTATTCACCACTGTGAATAATCAAGTATAAGCCTTCTCGTTGAATACTAACCATATTCAACGAGAAGACTTATACTTGAGTATTCACAGTGAAATATGTGTATAATGCTGTTTCAAAAAAAAAATAAGTTGAACATCTCTCGTATTGTACATTTCTTTGATGGAATGACGAACATTGCATATTCTGATCAGGTTCTACACGGATCGTAAAACCCATAAGCCCCATTTCTCCAGTCACAACCACATTTGAGACACGCATTGTGATTTGTACATTCGCACATCTGCGTAATTTAAGGAAATACGTTTACAAAATTTACATCATTTTTCGTAAATGGCGTCAAAAGTTAACAAAATGTTCATGAACATTTTTGTCAACTTTTGACTTTATTTATGAAAAAATATTGTAAATTGTGTAAACGATATTTTGAAATGGTGGTGGAATAAATTGTATATTACATGCTCTTCGAAAAATGTGAAATTTGCTCGTACACCAGCTTATAGAAATGTTGACGTTGAATTGTTTCTTTACTGCAAATGACGTCAAAATGTGTGGACATCAATTACGTCTAGGAGGAAATATGTCCTACAAGGAAAGAAATCCTACCAGAATCACGGTAAATCACTGGGTAGCATGTAATATACGTATTTAACGCAGATGTCCGAAGGTACAAAATCACATGGCGTGTCTCAATTGTCGTCGTACTTACGTTTACACTTTGCTTGCTCGATAGCCGGGCAGTTCAGGTGCAGAGTTGAACCGTTATCAGCTGTGAATGTATAAAGGTGTCCTAAATAACAAGTCATGTTATTATGTGCCTACATATGATGTGCGATATCTCATGAGCACATATTTACAAAATGTATGATATATTCCGCAAATGACGTCGAAAGTTGACGAACTGTTTACAGCAAATGCGGAATAGAATGAGGAATCGTTGGTCATATTGGACTTTAAGGAATTACATGCAATGTAGCGCTAGCACTGTAGCATTTACTTCCCGAAAATACAACATGTGCACAATAACATGTGCATAGATAAGCCAGGTGTACAATGCAATATCCTATCCGAGTATTGAATTTCCATTTACTGTCGAACAGGTAGTCATGAACACCGGTAATACGTAACTTATTGGGGTTAAACGTTGCAATATGTGAACAAAATGGAGCACAATACTGTTGGCGATTGGCTTAGAAAGTAATGCGAACTATAATGGTAGTTATTATATTTATTAAATACATTTCTCCTAAATTAATATATAAACTGAAACAAATAATTATGTGTTCGGGCGTATTAATTGCATCGAGCGTTGTCTAATACCACCCGTGAGTTCGTTGTGATTTTGGGAAATACATCTGCTCCGACATACAATGTAGCACGGAAAATACTAGTAAGTCAAAACACTCCCGTCTGACTGCTGTACGACTGTGATATTCACGGTGGCACAGACATGACAGAGGGGACATGAACTATTTTTTACTTTTGGACTCTTTTGTAGTTTTGCGTGCGCACGCGATAGACTTTGCGTGCGTACGCGATATACTTTGAGTGCGCACGCAATAGGCTTTGCATGCGCACGCGATAGTCTTTTTTCAAAATGGCCGCCATTTTCGGTAGTATTCGGCATTTACAGCCAGAGAGAACATATTGAAAGGAGCTAAAACGTTGGTATGTGTTTTTAATAAGGCATGGTAGATTTATAGCATAATACTATTATTATGGAAAATTTTGCTTCAGTAGAAAATTTAAAATGGCCACCAAAATTATAATTATTTCCCTAAATATATTAAGTCAGTTATATCCTTTCCGTTAAATATTTTCCTCACACATACATATGTGTTGCATTCATTTTTTTTATAGACAACAACACAATTAAATGAATTAAAGATGGCCATTAATATCACCATTTCTCTTAACATTACATGCATCTAAGTTTGAGAAATTACAAATCATTTTGGCGCTTTACAACTTCCCAAAACACAACATTAATTATGCGTTTAGCAATGTTGGTATTACTCATATATCTGTATCAAAGCATTGCTATATGGACATTATCATGTTTCTGCTGTGTATATTGAAGGTTTGAAATTATTGAAATTAATTACTGGATATAGCCTGTTATCGAACTTCCGCGTTTTAATATCCGTTTGCATGTCCGTAAAAATACCTACTATCTACGTTTAACTGTTGTGTTTTAAATTAGCATTTACACAGGCAAAGACTATCGCGTGCGCATGCAAAGACTATCGCGTGCACATGCAAAGATTATCGCGTGCCCACGCAAAGACTATTGCGTGTGCACGCAAATACTATGTCGTGAGCACGCAAGACTATCACGTGCGCAGGCAAAGACTATCGTGTGCACATGCAAAGATTATCGCATGCGCACGCAACGACTATTGCGTGTGCACGCAAATACAATCGCGTGAGCACGCTAAGACTATCGCGTGCGCAGGCAAACACTATCGCGTGCACATGCACATATTATCGCGTGTGCACGCAGTATCACGTGCGCACGCAAAGCCTATCAAATGCGCGCGCAAAGACTATCGCATGCGCACGCAAAACCTGTCGCGAGCGCACGCAAAACTAAAAAAAAATATGTCCATGTCCCCTCTGTGCCACCGTATATATTATATCTCCACATCAGTTCGAAATATGTTCTATCGCTTACACTTTTATATTTGTAACCAGTGTAATTTTCGTTCGTCTACATGTACAGATGCAATATATTCTGATAATACAATTATAAGTTTTAATATTGCACCACTGCATTATGATATACAGTTAGAACATACATACTGGTCTGTATCTACACCTGCATTACGCGTGGGACGTCGTACATTTTATACTTGCATGGTGAAGACTAGCTTACACTTACTTGCATAGGGCATATAATATACACTTGGCTTCATTGATAGTTGCATCGATATTGTGATGTGATATATGAATATAAGAAACGTGAAATGATCTTGTCACTGTATACTATATTGTACATTGAGAGCTTTGCGATCGTTCAGTTTCACCACTTGGAGCGTTCGCCACATACAACCAATAATATGACAGCAACACTAATGCAGTTTAGTACAATACATCGTAGACATTTATGACAACAGAGTGCTATAAATATTTTGCCAACACACTATAGATCAGCCGAGATATCCGAGTATTTCTTTCCATCAATCTCGAAATAAATGTCCATGTGTACACGTCTGCAATCTGATGCACTACAGTTAGTGTAGGTGTCACAGGGTACAGCCGTATTCACTCACATATTAGGCATGTAGACACCAGTGACAATGCATTAACATAACAATCCATAAGACGTTGTTGTGTAATGTCTTTGACATATATTGCACAAAATTGTATTATGTGTATGCCATATTATTTGTGGTACGTGTCAAATGCTACGAGCGATATAACTGACTGATAGCGTGTACACACTAAAATGGCCACCATATCAACTCCTTGCACCGTGTAGTATAAGTAACACGCTAATGTGCACATATATGTTAGACATCTATCACATCACATTTAGGAACCAATTACATTTCAATCGAATACTGATCAGGTTCTCACTGGTCGTTAGTGAAAGCGTACACATGTATACAACAATTATTAAAACCACATTCAGGAGAAAATACACTTATATACAGCCGTAAATCAACATAGATAGTAAATCCATACAGCGTGCATTGTTATAAATATAATATAAATGATTACCAAATTAAAATAATTATTTTAAAGTCGAATAATGGTTTATTTATTATATTCTGTTAATGTTTGCAATATACATATATATCAAAACTATGCCTACGTTTATGAATGGAAATTGTAGTAACAGTATAGTCTCATGCATTTAGTAATGTCAATTAAATATCACAACAAGTTATGGTGCTACTTTCTAAATTGACATTGCACATATTACACATAATGTCCAGCCCGTCATATGCAAATGTACGTGATAATAAATGTAATAAATATGCATACCTTTGAAACCCATCCAAACGTATCCTACGCCACCTCCCGAAGGCGTATAAAAGATGGACACGACAATGTAGTTTGATGTCATCTTCGTGTTATGTATCTTGTAGATCGTGTTGTCGTCGCAGGTGAACGTCTGTGTGACGCCGCCGTCGGTGACGTTGATCGCCTGCTGACAGCTGCTGGAGTCGTGGTAGAGGTCGCGGACGATCGTGTATAGGTCCAGGGATGACGTGCAGCTCTCCACCTCCACTGAGCAGCTGATCGCCACGACCGGCTTGTTGTACAGGTACAATGCCGACCCATCACTCGACTGGAGCGATCTCCTTACGTTCTCTTTCACGATCCTCGAGTCTGCAAATACAGAATTTCAGAGGAGTGTCTTTAGATGCCATGTAGTGAGGGACGGTAGTCAGAATAATTCGCACATCTGACTAACTTTTACACATCTGGTACAATTGACCTTCAGATAATGCCTTTTAATAATTTTGATGGAAGCAATCGGAATGTTCATGTTCTCGGCTATTTATAGCAGAAATCCAAGATGGCCGCCAGTCAAACACGTTATTGACATATCTTAACAATCGGTGATGCATATGCAAACATTTGATATTGATTTGATAGTTTTTGAGATGAATGAGTAACTATGTTGGTGAGGTGTTTGATATGATTGTGGATCAATGTCAAATGACCCTGAAATGTAGAAATAATCTTATTCTAGCAACTGTTGTTTGTTGTCATGTCAATTATAAGGCATTATATCGGATTTTTCAATTGATGAGGTATCTGACATTCTGTTTTCGGAAGTGGGGTGAGTGGGGGGTTAAATGTCACATAGTTGTGTGTGGTCAAGGTCAAGGCAACTTGGCATCGGCAAAGACCAAAATTACCGCATACTTGGCAGAAATGTGTTGGCTATGTTAGTATGAATTATCAGTATGAATGGACGGCAGAAAATATATTTATTTAATGATGTTTGAGGAGCTGTTAATGCACGTCATTTATGCATGGCTAATGTGGTCGAATCCCGTAGTTCACATGTACGGATGGTGGAAACCCCATTATCAGTACTGACTATTTACCAAAAATATTTTTTAAATGCTATTTAATATATTCAGCCCTGAAATCTGAATAACCTGATATGGTGTCCGGTCCTTACCACCCCAGACTCACTGGCACCCGCTGCCTTAATGTAATATGTTTAGTATTGTTCTTACTACTTTTATAATGGGCATAACCGGATAAAACTCTCAAGTAACAATAAAGCAAAACCATTTGCATGCTCGCAACCAGCCGCTGGCCAGAAACAAAATAAACCTCAGTCATCATTAATGCACCCGCCGTCACAGTGGCACATAATGGTGCACCCGGTCCATCCTGAGAACATTTGCAATTACCATTGCAAATTTGTTCACATCCGCAGTTTAGCAGCAATGCGGGCGCATGGCTAGCATCTGGTAATAGCGTCCAGACAATATATCTCTGAATCATGAACCTACTCCCAATCAGAGGCAACAGAGGAGATTCTGGTCATCAATGTGGTCAATGAGTGTCTCTGATATAGCAGGATGTATATGCACCTCGCATTCCACCAATACTGTCTTTGTTTCGACTCCCAGAAAGGTAGATGCTGTATCACAACCACTTAGTAAATGGAAACGAGGATGTGAGAGGCGCTTCTGTCGTCCGACTTAACGGGCGATGCTATTGTTGAATCTACAGTATGCCTATCGCGACAACATCACTATCGACAGTCTATATCATCGCTTTGACATGTCCTTGCTGCGCAATGTCTGATATATGCAGAAAGATCCAACTCTGACTCTTGGTGGATGCAGGGGGTGATGCAGCAGCTCATGCCTGCTATAGTGTTGCATGTTACCGCCTTGTCCCCGTTTGTGGTGTACACATCCACATGGGTGATCAGGGTTGAAGCAGAATTGACTGCGGACTTGACAACGAAATGGAATAGCTTAACCTTGTCGTGGATAGCACGCTGGCAGGTACTTCTCCCAGACATGTAGAACCACTGTGGGATCATAACCAGATTTGGTACACTGTTTGTCATGGCAAGAGGAAGAAACCTATTGATTTTCAATGAGTTATCTCTCATTGTTGACTGGCCATGCATCGACGTCCCTCGATATTGTGACCGTCGACACTCTTATTTTTAGCGTTATTTTTGCCGGGTTTCTGAGAGAGAAAAAAACATGTTATTGGATTGGCGAAAGCCGGGCGGGCGGGCGGCGGCGTCCACAATGTTAAGTTTTCGTGTTTTGTACATTTCTCTGTCACTGTACCACCTATCATTACATAGCTACAATAATTTGCCTCCGATATGATATCTACGGCTACAATTTGACCCATTAAAACAATGTGAACAACCAGTGTGCATACCCCCAAACAAATAATCTTTGATATAGAACTAGTAAATTGCCAAAATACCGGGAAATAATTTTCCCATGGAAGCCTTCTTTTCACTTGTTGTTCAAATTTCCAAGATATACATGTGAATGTCAGATAAACACATTTACTCGGTAAATTAACCAATTTCTGCATGTGTATGTTCTTTATTAATACTTTATTGATACAGTTTTGACAGTTTTATATCGCTAACATATCAAACAAAGCCGATTGTAAAAATCACTCTTCGATGTATTACATTAAAGAGATGGGATTAAATTGCTACCCTCGCGAGACGTATGGAGCGGGATAGCACTTTTGTTTCTAATCACCACCGTACTTGCACGACTTCATAACTAACGGATGCCCATCACCATCACATACCACTATATAACATGTGATGTTGACCTATTGTATCCGTGTAATCGACTTGGCTATTTTCGATGTTCAGTTTTCGCGTTTAAATTTATTTCTCACTTACAATACCACATAGAACCACCATACTTGAACATTTTCATAACCAACGGGTGCCCATCACATACCACTATCCAACATGTGACCTTTCACCTATTTTTTCTGCGTAATCGACTTAGCCATTTTCAATGTTAAGTTTTCGCGCTTAAATCTATTTCTCACTTGATACACCATTTAGAACCACCGTACTTGCACATTTCGTAACCAACGGGTGCCACCACATACCACTATCCAACATGTGACCCTTTTTTTACCTTGACCTATTTTGGTCACGTAATTGACTTAGCCATTTTCAATGTTAAGTGTTCTTGTTTATGTCCATTTCTTAACTACTTACCACCTAATATCACAATACTTGCACAATGATATGTTATCCAATTGTCTATGCCTTGAATAAAACATGGCCATCGTGGCTTTGACTCGTCTTTTGTTTTAAAGTTTTAGTTTCTGAGGAGTATACACATTAGTGTTACTTATTTTTCCATTGAGTTATCTCCACTTGTATTCTGACTACACCTCGAAGGGCGTGTATTGTGAGCTTCGGCACTCATGTTCCCGCCTCCGTTCATTATTTCTGAAGAAGCACTGCCATACAAAACACATTTTTCACAATGTTTTGTAACTATCAGCATGTTCATAGGTATGTCATCTTTGGACAAGATTTTATGCTGTAGACCGTTTTGGGAAATGTATTTATGCTGAAAAGCAGTCAATCTGAGATTGATATGCGTGCAGACAATCGGGAGAATGAATACAGTACAATTAATTGGCTTTATTCCAAAGGAGGAAATTATCTAATATTCCTTTTTTTCGGAGGCTGATTTGCATTTTTCAATGCTATATTTGTTCCATTTCTGGACCCCCTCTGTAGTGATTTTATCATTAACAAAAACATCATTTAATTTAATAAATTTATTAATATAAAACAAACAGCAAATAGTAGTTGAAAGCAACCAGCAAAGGAGGGGGGTGATGCTTTTCAAATAATATTCACATAATATACAAACAACGATAAAACGTAGCAGAAACAACAAGAGGAGGGGGGAGGGGGGGGGAGGGCGGGAATTTCCACCTCTGTCAGAAACATATCACAATTGTGATGCTTTTCACATAATATTCAGACAATATACAATTAATGACTAAAAGTAACAGAAAGCAACCAGAGGAGGGGGGAAATTTCCATCCCTGACAGAAACATATACGTATTTACCTAACAAACAATGTGAAAAGAAGTCCTAAGTGACCGTGGATCATTTACAAAATAAACCACCATTCCTAGACACACATTGTTGTCAAATAAATGTATTATCAAATTGGAGAGAAACGGTTCATAAGTTATTGAAAAATGAAAGATGTTACTAATATACGTAGACAGGCACGTCCGCATGTACGTACATGGACTAACGCTATATCCCCTCTTGCCTATCGACGAGTGGATAACAAGATGACCATTTCTTCAAGAGGAGGTAACTCCAAAAGTACAAAATCCAGTCCTCTTTCTTGCATGTGACACATCATCTCTTGGTTGTAATGTATACATGTGTGAATGTGAAGATATGCCAAGCGGTATATGTTTCTGACAGGGGTGGAAATCCCCCCCTCTCTGGTTGGTTCTGCTACTTCTTGTCATCGATTATATATTATGTGAATATTATGTGAAAAGCATCAAAATTGTGATATGTTTCTGACTGGGGTCGAAATTATGTGAAAAGCATAAAACAATTTGATATGTTTCTGACAGAGGTGGAGATCCCACCCCCACCCCTCCTGTGGTTGGTTTCTGCTGCTTCTTGTTGTTGAGTGTATATTATGTGAAAAGCATCACAATTTTGATATGTTCTGACAGGGATGCACCCCCCCCCGCCTCCCCTATGGTTGGTTTGTGCTACTTTTTGTCGTTGACTGTATATTATGTGAAATACATCAATATTGTGATGTATTTCTGACACGGGAACAAATATAGCATTGACAAATGCAAATCTACCTCCGAAAAAGAGGAATAAGTAGAATTAATTGGCTTTATTCCAAAAGAGGAATATTAGTATAATTTCCTCTTTTGGAGCCCAATAATTCTACGTGTACGCAAATAAACAAAACAAGATGGCCGCGGCCCGCATGTCGAGCCCGCCGACGCATTTGATGGTCTCAGACATTCTGTTTCACGGATCCTGTGTTCCGGGTTTCGTCCATCGTTTCGGATTTACAGGGTCCCTGTTGTAAGCTTCATAGAAAAAAATGTCGACCACAAGGGCTCCGTCGCCACTAGACACTACTTTTGTACCGTTTTTGCTACAAAAATGAGGTCGAAAACGTGCATGCGCACGAAAGAGTTCGCACATTTATTCCCTTATTCTGTCTGCTTTTCCGGCTACCAGCATATTTAAATGAATTTAATTTTGATAAACACATAAAATACTAACGAAAATAATATATATGTGTATCAAATATCTTTGGGAAAAGAAGTGAAAAACGCCTGTTTATGAAGTTGGAGTGGCAGGCATGTGGTTCCCGTTGTTCCGCTCAGTTGTACTGGTTACCAGCCGAGCCGGTCGAAGAATTTGTCGATTCCAAAACACGAGGAAGAATTTATCGATTCCAAAACACGATATAGATTTTCACAGATTTCAAGCAATTTACAGATATTTGAACGATATCAAACACAAAGGTAATACATTTACTTAAAACTGTTGCCAAGTATTTGTCTGAACCGCTTACAGAACGTTTATTGCGGACAAAATAATGTGATATAAACCTATAGCCGACAAGAATAGAAGTCGACAATGTTGTTTGCAGTCAATATTTTGGCCGTTTTAATAGCTGGTATTCCGATATATCCGCACTTGTAATGTATCTTGTTTGGTGCTGGTGTCATATAAGGGACCTTGAACATTCCCATCGAACAAATGGCGGCAATAAATTCATAAAAAGGGAGAAATAAAAAAAATATTGCAGAGGTCTGTCAAAAACATAGTTACGAACGGTAACTCTTGCAATTATCAAACTTCGCAACTATCAAAAAGACACCACCACCCCAGGGGTTACCCCTGTGCATTAGTTGTAGGAATGTAGCTCTGCAAAACCTGTACCATCCGTAGCATACATGCTGTCAAATGTACGGTAGGCTTTACGTGCCTGCAACTGCCATTGTAGCTTAGATAATCTCAGCTATACGTATGTCTTTTACCTTTCATCTGTCTTTCATATTTTCTGTATCCGTTAGATCAAACGGATACAGAAAATAGATAATCTCCGCTTTGTTTTGAGTACATAACTCTAATTACATTGCACTACAACCTGTTGCCTATAAAGCGGAATATGTGCAGTTAATCTCAGCTCTACGGATGTCTTCTACTATTTCATATGTCTTTTGTATTTTCTGTCTTAAATTCGTTAGATGTAACGGATATAGAAAATATAAAAGACAGATGAAATAGTAAAATACATCTGTCGAGCTGAGATTATCTAAGCTACTACCCTTGAATTTGCTTTGTAGTTGTAGTTCACCTAGTTCTGTGTGAAAAAATCTCAGCAACTTTGTGTTTGTTGTTGTTGCTGTGCAAATAAAGAGAATAACAGATTGCAAAAATAGATTTGCAGCCGATCTGTCACATAGAACTATAGTTCACCCAGCCAAGATAATCTGAGCTAATTAGTAATAAGGTAACTTGAATATTCTGTGTAATGCAGGGAAGTTGCCCGCCGTTACAGGCAGAACATTCTGGTTACTAAGGAGGTATCATACTACTTCTGTTGTTTGTATTCTCTTCTGTATCCTATTACAAGTATTAGTATTAATCAATTGCATATGTCACTTACATTCTTCATTTCTCAATGAAAGTATATGTTGTTACCACTCATTTGAACCGTCTCGCAAATGAATGATCACACATATCTATGCAGAAATAAAAAAAGGAAAATATTTTTCTGTCCGATAAAAATCAGCTATAATTCAATATATACATAGCTTACAAGGGGTGGGTGTGTTGTGGATGTAACTGACTTTGCAGGTAATATTAACATTTCACAACAAGAAATTATAATGTTACGCAAATTGTATTCTTCCTGGTAAAATAGTAGAAGAAAATGAAATGCATTACCAATTGGTTCGAATTGGCACAAAAAATGGTTCGGGCGGCATGAAAATATTTTGGTTAGGCATTTAAAATGGTTTGGGTGGCCTGAAAATGGCATAACAAGTTGGAATCGGCATGACAATGGTTTGGATCGGAATGAACACGATGAAAATTATTCAGATCGGCATAAAAATAGTTTGGATTGGAGTGAAAATGGTTCCATATCGACATGAAAATTATGATGATGAAAATGTTTCAGATCGGAATGAAAATTCTTCGGAACCGACATGAAAATGGTTTGGATCGGCATAAACATGTAAACATGGTGTTTTGGGCATGAAAATTTATCGGACCAGCATGAAAATAGTTATAATCAACATGAAAATGGTTCGGTTCGGCGAAAAAATGTTTTGGGCATGAAAATGGTTCTAATCGGTAATTTTTATATTATAAAAAAGTTAATTACTGAAATCCGAGATCGCCCCTTTAATATTTGTGATTTGTTGGTTATCTATTTTTAGCATTTCCGTGTATATTTTGTCACCTTCTTAGTGAAGAATTCATTTTGAGACACAGTCTTTGCTTATGTTATTATTTTATTTAATTCTATATTGGTATTTTCCTACAACGATATAGATACTTATTTAATTATCTTGTTTTATATTAACTTTATTCTAAATTGTTGAGTCTTTTCTTGTGAAATTAGTCGCTTCGCAACACGTAGTAAGCCTTTGCTCATTGGTTGAACAAAGTCACGTGATATATGCATATATATACTAAAATTTTACGCATCCGTGCTACAGGTTGTATAATTCAGTGGTGTGATATCTGATTGTCAAAATATTTGTTAAACCCTCCCCCCCATGCCCTGTATATCATGTTGCTTTGTGATGCTTATTTGTGTACCTGATATATATGTTCCATATGACTATGTCTAGAAACCTACCTGCATGAGTGACCCTTGAACTTAAAGCGGGAGATGCTTAGTATGAGTGATTGATCAACAAGCTACGTAAATTAATGGTGGATTTATGAAGATGATAAGGTAGGATCTTTGCATTTATTGTGATTATAGACGACTAAGTGAGGGTCGGCTTGAGAAATTGGAATTTCTCATGAATGTTTCTCTATGTTGAGATTATTGAGCTATTTATTGACCTCATCCGATGTTGTTTTAACGTTTCTTGCGTTCTTTCGATGGGTGGGCAGTCTCGTGATAGTGGCAATTATGATATATCCTGCTTCTTATTGGATCTTAATGAGACAATTGGTTTATTGGCCGGATTGTTGAATGGAGAGCACACATGTGCTTTCTGTTCAATAGCTTCATGATTGCTGGTGTCATAGCTGTGCATTTGTCGAGAGAACGTGTGATTTGTTGATAATGAAGGATAGGAATGTCAATGCATGTTAGTATGTTGTCGTGGTATCACACCTGAATTATACAACTATCATAATACAGTTATTTAACTGCTCCTTTTTCCTGTTAAATCCTTTGATTTCCATGTGGTCGAATTTGAGAGTAATTGGTAATTTTTATATTATAAAAAAGTTAATTACTGAAATCCGAGATCGCCCCTTTAATATTTGTGATTTGTTGGTTATCTATTTTTAGCATTTCCGTGTATATTTTGTCACCTTCTTAGTGAAGAATTCATTTTGAGACACAGTCTTTGCTTATGTTATTATTTTATTTAATTCTATATTGGTATTTTCCTACAACGATATAGATACTTATTTAATTATCTTGTTTTATATTAACTTTATTCTAAATTGTTGAGTCTTTTCTTGTGAAATTAGTCGCTTCGCAACACGTAGTAAACCTTTGCTCATTGGTTGAACAAAGTCACGTGATATATGCATATATATACTAAAATTTTACGCATCCGTGCTACAGGTTGTATAATTCAGTGGTGTGATATCTGATTGTCAAAATATTTGTTAAAATATTATAAATTCTGTGTTTCGGCCGTAAATTCGTCTATCCTGTGACGAACTGAGTGTTCCAGAGGCCATTAAAATGAATAATTAGTGAAAATTTGAACTGCTAACTGCAATGGTTCCGGGTGATTTGTCGGTAGTGTGAGAAAAAGATAGCCAGTCTTTTCGTTGAGGAAGGATGGCTGATGAGGCAGCGAGGCCTAAAAGACAATCGGCACTGCGAGTGCAAGATTACAAACAATTGTCAGCGCAGGGAAAGTCTGATACTGCGCTGGGACGCTTTGTTAAAGCTTGTTCGCCAGAATCTGGTAATTCGGTAGCGACGGAAGTGGGGTGCGCTCAGTCAGGTGGGATGGAGCCAGGAGGAAGAGCGGTATTTCCGGTTTGTGCATTGGAGGACGCGGAGGAATTGGACGTTTTGAGACGAGAATTGGCGACGGTGGAAGGCGAAAAAAGGCGTTTGGAGGCACGGAAGGAGAGGGAGGAGCTGCTGAGGCGGATTGAGAAGGGAAAAAGCGAGGTGCAGCGGTACAGGTTGGAGGAGGACAAAGCAAAGTTTCGTGAAGGTAAACTTGTTCAGCCTGACTCCGGTGCAGTAGACACTACTAAGTGCAATGTTAAAGAGACACCTTCACATGATGACTTAATTACCCTTAATGATTTAAGGAAAAATAGAAATTTATGTAATAAGGCCAAGAAATATATGAAGCGGTATGGTTTGCTTTCTTCCGAGGAGGAAAGCTCTGAATCCGATAGTTCGGACCAGCAATTAAGTGACAGTTGTGCTCATAGTAGGAAATATAGTAGCAAATCTAAGGGGAAAAAATCAGGAATTAGTGCGAAATCGTCGGATAGGGTTAGATATCCACAAAAATGGCCTCATGCACATTTGCAATTTGAATACATTAATAAAGCAATTGATTTTGAGAGGCTAGACTTTAAATTATTGGTTGCTGGCGAACTGGAAATTATTTCGGGCGATGACATTTCAAGTATGGAACAAACGGGTAGATTAGCTTTATTGAAGAAGTTGGTTTATTTTTCTTCTATCTATTCATTGGAAGGAATAAAAACCTTGTATGCCTCTTGGTTAAGAATGATAGAACTGGGTTTAAAGTCTTGGGGGGACAGCACGAATGACTTGGAGCACTCTATTCTATACAAGTATTTGTTGAAGGATTCAGGGCAAAATAGGAAAGTTTTTGGGAAATCGGTGGGTGCCAACTCGAAGCCAGAGAGTTATTCAAGTTGGGATTTAGGGAAGCGGACAGTTCCGAAAGACTTTGGTTCTGTTCCGCTTACAATCGGAACAAATGTGCAAAGACGGGAGATCATCTTGAAGTAATAAAGGGGAAAATGCGTCATTGTTGCCACATTTGTGCCGAATGTTGGCAAAAAAGCGGGTAAAAGAGAAAAGCATCCTGAATGTGCCAGGGAATGTCCATATTCTTTGGCGTGACGCAGTATGAAATACACGCAAATTTCAAAATTAACGGCAGTAATGATAATTTAACAAATTTATTTTTGCGAAATTTGCGAGGTTACAAAATGGGGCTTAAGAAATTTGGTAGCAGGGAATTTGGTGAATTCCGTGCAAATAATTGAAGGCGTACCGGTAGTTAATTCTGAGAAAGATAGTTTAGTATCTGAGACTCTGGGGTCAGGACAAAATGATAATGATTGTATTTGTGAATCGGTAAATTCAATTAATCAGGATCGGGTAAAATTTTTGCTTGAGTCACATGAGGCAGTGGTGAAATCAGGAAAATATAATTTTGAAGGTTGCCGAATTCCAATAAACAATAAATTGAATTTCCCATTTATTAGGAATATGTTGTATGATTATAAAGATTATCAAGTTTGTGATTTTTTGGAGTTCGGTTTCCCTTTGGGATGTACTAAGAAACTTTCTTTTCCTGTTCAATCTAAAAAAGTGAAAAATCATAAAGGAGCTAGACTTTATCCCATTGAATTACGAAAATATTTTTTGAAAGAAATTAATTGTGACCAAAACGTGTTGGGACCATTTATTTTTTCGTAATCCATTTCTTTTTTTTTTCCACCAATGCTTATTTTCTCCTCTGAAAATTTCAGTGCCGAAAAAAGCCTATACGTTTGGAGAGAAGGATCATTCTAGATTTAAGCTTTCCAAAGCATAATGCTCTGAATGATACTATTGATAGATGAATATTTAGGAGAGAAGGTTTCTCTGGTATATCCAAAGGTGGATGATTTAGTTAACTTGATTAAGGTTAAGAAACGGGGTTGTTTATTAATGAAAAAAGACTTAAGGCGGGCATATAGACAATGGAGCCTATGTCCGGGTGAATATCATAAGGTTGGATATATGTATGAAGGACACCTCATGTTTGATACTTTTGTTTTGAGTATGGGTTTACGCTCAGCAGCGCATATTGTCAACGTGTTACAAACGCTGTGGCATATATTATGTTTAAATTAGGTGTTTGTTTACTTAATTATCTTGATGATTTAGTTTCGGCAGAGGTGCCACATTTAGCTCAGGCGGCTTTCCTTACGCTGGAAAGTACATTGGAAAAATGTGGTATTGAGGAATCTAAAGAGAAGTCTTGTTCTCCTTCTACACGGATGGTTTTTGTGGGTGTCATGTTCGATACAATAGCAATGACCTTGGAAATTACTCCTCAAAGGTTGCAAGAAATTGCGATATTGATTGAGGTGTGGTTGCAAAAGGATTCGGCTACCAAACGTGAGTTACAATCCTTAATTGGAAAACTCAGCTTTGTTTGCGCCTGTGTCAGACCGGGTAGGGTGTTCATTCAGAGATTGCTGAAATTTCTGAGGGAAATCTACAAGTCTGATTCTCAATACCATATTCTTCCAGAGTATTTGAAAAGGGATCTACTATGGTGGCATGAGTTTTTGCCAAGATACAATGGAATTTCTATGATGACTGTAGAAGAATGGTCCGAACCTGACAGTGTTTTATCGACTGATGCGTCATTGTTGGGTTGTGGCGGCATATGCAGAAATCAATATTTTCATGCGGAATTTCCACAAACGATAACTACTAAGAACTTGCACATCAATGCATTGGAAATGCTTACCATAGTAGTGGCCCTTAAGTTGTGGGGATCTCAGTTGAAGGGACAGAGAATTGTTGTTTTTGTGTGATAACCAATCGTCATGCACTGTAATCAACAAAGGTTCAACTAGGATGAATTTTGGCAAAGATGTTTAAGGGAAATATGTTTTTTTGTCTGCCATTTATGAATTTGAGTTGCGGGCAAAACATGTTAAGGGTCTTGATAATCGGTTAGCAGATCATTTGAGCAGATGGAGCACGGGGAATCATCGTACAGACTTTAATGATGAATTTGGTGTGGGTGTGAATTGTGAAATTGCATCAGATCTCTTCAACTTGTCAGATAACTGGTAACGTTTCAGTACATTATTTTTATATATAACCGTTGAAATTCAGGATAAAAAGGTGATTTCTGCTAAGGTGATATAGATTCTAAAGTAGATCTGCAACAACAACAACAACATTGGGTGGCATAAATGGTCATTTCTTTGTGTGTGTAATTTCTTTTGTAGATTCTGATTTGAAGAAACTGAGATTGGAGTTAAAGCTTTCTACAAAATACGCTTATGCAACTGGTACGTCGAAAAACTTGCGGATTCAATGGGAATCTTACTTACTTTTTTGTTTACATTTTGGACTAGATCCGGTGCCAGCAACAACGGAGAAACTTTGTCATTGTATGCACAATTTTTAATTTTTGAGCAGATCATTCAGATCTGTAGAATCAATTAGGAACTATATTAGTGGTGTACGTACAACACATATGCTGCTAGGCATTGAGATCGATATTAACTCCTTTTTGTTGAATTTGTCTTTAAAAGGTATTAATAGATTAAACCATCGTTGTGTAAAACAGGCGAGTACCAATGACTACATACATTTTAGAAGGATTATATACTCATTTGGATATCTCTACGATTACTGATGCTTGTTTTTGGTGTCTCTGTTTATTTGCCTTTTTCCTGTTGGCGCGCAAGTCCAACCTAGTGTTGGAGAATAAATTTGATAAATCCAAAAAATATTTATTGAGAGATGATATATCGGTCATAGATAAAGGTTTGATTGTTAAATTTCGTTGGTCAAAAACACTTCAGTTTGGGGAGCGGGTCTTAGAATTACCTCTTTTGAGGACCGACAAAATTTTTTGTCCAGTTACAGCCTATGAAAATATGATTAAATTGCTGCCCCTCGATGGGGGTAGGCCATTATTTTCTCTTTCAAAAAACATGGCTATTACATACTATATGTTTCAATCTAAATTACGTACTATATTGTCAAAAATGGGGTTGGATCCGTCGCTCTATTCCACACACAGTTTTCGCAGGGGGGAGGCTACGTTGGCATTTAGAGCAGGTGTGCCTTCGGAATTGATTCAGTTGCATGGCGATTGGAGAAGTGATGCATACAAGAGATACCTTACTTTTTCCTTAGACGATAAGTTTGGGGTAGCAGAATTGATGAATTCTGTATGTTGATTATGCTTTGTTTGTTCTGTAGGGAAGAAGCAGACTTTGCTCATTTCGGACTCGATAGCCAAGCATGTGGCCGACGTTAATTGCCTGGATTTGCAAAGTTATCCAGGAGTGACTATCGAGCGACTGACACGCAAAGTTAAGAGTGATAATGTGCTGCGGAGAAAGATTATGTTTAGTGATTATGTAATTTTCCATGTGGGCACTAATAACATATATTCACTGAAACCGGAAGAATTTCCATCAATGTTGAATAATTTGTTTGCTGCATTGAAATTTGTTAAACCCTCTATTAAAATTTTGTATTCGGCAATGTTGCCAAGACCAGTGGATTTTGCGGTTACCAAGTATTGGATAATTAGGGCAAATAACAGAATCAAGAAGTTTTGTAATGTCCGAAAGATACAATTTATCTGTACTTTCCGTCCATTTGTGAGTAAACGTGGTGTGCCTCATGATCACATGTTTGCTATTCGTGATGGAGGTCTACACTTGAATACAGAGGGTTCACGGGTCTTGAGTAATTATTTTCTTCATGTGGTTAAACGTTTACGGAATTCTTAACTTGTTTCTTTGTCTTGTTCATTCTCGATTCATTATGCTGGCATTCTTGTGTTGTTATTCTCGTTTTCCTTGTAGGACAATTCTGAGCTGGCGGCTTGGGGTCGTTTACTGGAATGTTATGGTTGTCTTGAGTGACGCAACCATGTTCTGGTCCTGGTTTGTGAGTGACAGTGCAGGATTGTCAGGTAAGAGTGAGATTGTTGGGTAGGATCTTTCGAATTTAAGGTATAATACAATCCTGTTTTGGATACACTGGACTTTATTTATATTTAATTATTATTATTATTTTTTTTTTTTTGGGGGTGCCGTTGGCTTGGCGGCTTGAGAAATTGGAATTTCTCATGATGTTTCTCTATGTTGAGATTATTGAGCTATTTATTGACCTCATCCGATGTTGTTTTAACGTTTCTTGCGTTCTTTCGATGGGTGGGCAGTCTCGTGATAGTGGCAATTATGATATATCCTGCTTCTTATTGGATCTTAATGAGACAATTGGTTTATTGGCCGGATTGTTGAATGGAGAGCACACATGTGCTTTCTGTTCAATAGCTTCATGATTGCTGGTGTCATAGCTGTGCATTTGTCGAGAGAACGTGTGATTTGTTGATAATGAAGGATAGGAATGTCAATGCATGTTAGTATGTTGTCGTGGTATCACACCTGAATTATACAACTATCATAATACAGTTATTTAACTGCTCCTTTTTCCTGTTAAATCCTTTGATTTCCATGTGGTCGAATTTGAGAGTAATTGGTAATTTTTATATATATAAAAAAGTTAATTACTGAAATCCGAGATCGCCCCTTTAATATTTGTGATTTGTTGGTTATCTATTTTTTAGCATTTCCGTGTATATTTTGTCACCTTCTTAGTGAAGAATTCATTTTGAGACACAGTCTTTGCTTATGTTATTATTTTATTTAATTCTATATTGGTATTTTCCTACAACGATATAGATACTTATTTAATTATCTTGTTTTATATTAACTTTATTCTAAATTGTTGAGTCTTTTCTTGTGAAATTAGTCGCTTCGCAACACGTAGTAAACCTTTGCTCATTGGTTGAACAAAGTCACGTGATATATGCATATATATACTAAAATTTTACGCATCCGTGCTACAGGTTGTATAATTCAGTGGTGTGATATCTGATTGTCAAAATATTTGTTAAAATATTATAAATTCTGTGTTTCGGCCGTAAATTCGTCTATCCTGTGACGAACTGAGTGTTCAGAGGCCATTAAAAGAATAATTAGTGAAAATTTGAATGCTAACTGCAATGGTTCCGGGTGATTTGTCGGTAGTGTGAGAAAAAGATAGCCAGTCTTTTCGTTGAGGAAGGATGGCGGATGAGGCAGCGAGGCCTAAAAGACAATCGGCACTGCGAGTGCAAGATTACAAACAATTGTCAGCGCAGGGAAAGTCTGATACTGCGCTGGGACGCTTTGTTAAAGCTTGTTCGCCAGAATCTGGTAATTCGGTAGCGACGGAAGTGGGGTGCGCTCAGTCAGGTGGGATGGAGCCAGGAGGAAGAGCGGTATTTTCGGTTTGTGAATTGGAGGACGCGGAGGAATTGGACGTTTTGAGACGAGAATTGGCGACGGTGGAAGGCGAAAAAAGGCGTTTGGAGGCACGGAAGGAGAGGGAGGAGCTGCTGAGGCGGATTGAGAAGGGAAAAAGCGAGGTGCAGCGGTACAGGTTGGAGGAGGCCACAGCAAAGTTTCGTGAAGGTAAACTTGTTCAGCCTGACTCCGTGCAGTAGACACTACTAAGTGCAATGTTAAAGAGACACCTTCACATGATGACTTAATTACCCTTAATGATTTAAGGAAAAATAGAAATTTATGTAATAAGGCCAAGAAATATATGAAGCGGTATGGTTTGCTTTCTTCCGAGGAGGAAAGCTCTGAATCCGATAGTTCGGACCAGCAATTAAGTGACAGTTGTGCTCATAGTAGGAAATATAGTAGCAAATCTAAGGGGAAAAAATCAGGAATTAGTGCGAAATCGTCGGATAGGGTTAGATATCCACAAAAATGGCCTCATGCACATTTGCAATTTGAATACATTAATAAAGCAATTGATTTTGAGAGGCTAGACTTTAAATTATTGGTTGCTGGCGAACTGGAAATTATTCGGGCGATGACATTTCAAGTATGGAACAAACGGGTAGATTAGCTTTATTGAAGAAGTTGGTTTATTTTTCTTCTATCTATTCATTGGAAGGAATAAAAACCTTGTATGCCTCTTGGTTAAGAATGATTAGAACTGGGTTTAAAGTCTTGGGGGGACAGCACGAATGACTTGGAGCACTCTATTCTATACAAGTATTGTTGAAGGATTCAGGGCAAAATAGGAAAGTTTTTGGGAAATCGGTGGGTGCCAACTCGAAGCCAGAGTTATTCAAGTTGGGATTTAGGGAAGCGGACAGTTCCGAAAGACTTTGGTTCTGTTCCGCTTACAATCGGAACAAATGTGCAAAGACGGGAGATCATCTTGAAGTAATAAAGGGGAAAATGCGTCATTGTTGCCACATTTGTGCCGAATGTTGGCAAAAAGCGGGTAAAAGAGAAAAGCATCCTGAATGTGCCAGGGAATGTCCATATTCTTTGGCGTGACGCAGTATGAAATACACGCAAATTTCAAAATTAACGGCAGATAATGATAATTTAACAAATTTATTTTTGCCGAAATTTGCGAGGTTACAAAATGGGGGCTTAAGAAATTTGGTAGCAGGGAATTTGGTGAATTCCGTGCAAATAATTGAAGGCGTACCGGTAGTTAATTCTGAGAAAGATAGTTTAGTATCTGAGACTCTGGGGTCAGGACATAATGATTGTAAAATTTGTGAATCGGTAAATTCAATTAATCAGGATCGGGTAAAATTTTTTGCTTGAGTCACATGAGGCAGTGGTGAAATCAGGAAAATATAATTTTGAAGGTTGCCGAATTCCAATAAACAATAAATTGAATTTCCCATTTATTAGGAATATGTTGTATGATTATAAAGATTATCAAGTTTGTGATTTTTTGGAGTTCGGTTTCCCTTTGGGATGTACTAAGAAACTTTCTTTTCCTGTTCAATCTAAAAAAGTGAAAAATCATAAAGGAGCTAGACTTTATCCCATTTAATTACGAAAATATTTTTTGAAAGAAATTAATTGTGAAACCGTGTTGGGACCATTTAATCGTAATCCATTTTTTACGCCAATGCTTATTTCTCCTCTGAATTCAGTGCCGAAAAAAGATACGTTGGAGAGAAGGATCATTCTAGATTTAAGCTTTCCAAAGCATAATGCTCTGAATGATACTATTGATAAAGATGAATATTTAGGAGAGAAGGTTTCTCTGGTATATCCAAAGGTGGATGATTTAGTTAACTTGATTAAGGTTAAGAACGGGGTTGTTTATTAATGAAAAAAGACTTAAGGCGGGCATATAGACAATGGAGCCTATGTCCGGGTGAATATCATAAGGTTGGATATATGTATGAAGGACACCTCATGTTTGATACTGTTTTGAGTATGGGTTTACGCTCAGCAGCGCATATTTGTCAACGTGTTACAAACGCTGTGGCATATATTATGTTTAAATTAGGTGTTTGTTTACTTAATTATCTTGATGATTTAGTTTCGGCAGAGGTGCCACATTTAGCTCAGGCGGCTTTCCTTACGCTGGAAAGTACATTGGAAAAATGTGGTATTGAGGAATCTAAAGAGAAGTCTTGTTCTCTTCTACACGGATGGTTTTTGTGGGTGTCATGTTCGATACAATAGCAATGACCTTGGAAATTACTCCTCAAAGGTTGCAAGAAATTGCGATATTGATTGAGGTGTAGTTGCAAAAGGATTCGGCTACCAAACGTGAGTTACAATCCTTAATTGGAAAACTCAGCTTTGTTTGCGCCTGTGTCAGACCGGGTAGGGTGTTCATTCAGAGATTGCTGAAATTTCTGAGGGAAATCTACAAGTCTGATTCTCAATACCATATTCTTCCAGAGTATTTGAAAAGGGATCTACTATGGTGGCATGAGTTTTTGCCAAGATACAATGGAATTTCTATGATGACTGTAGAAGAATGGTCCGAACCTGACAGTGTTTTATCGACTGATGCGTCATTGTTGGGTTGTGGCGGCATATGCAGAAATCAATATTTTCATGCGGAATTTCCACAAACGATAACTACTAAGAACTTGCACATCAATGCATTGGAAATGCTTACCATAGTAGTGGCCCTTAAGTTGTGGGGATCTCAGTTGAAGGGACAGAGAATTGTTGTTTTGTGTGATAACCAATCGTCATGCACTGTAATCAACAAAGGTTCAACTAGGGATGAATTTTGGCAAAGATGTTTAAGGGAAATATGTTTTTTGTCTGCCATTTATGAATTTGAGTTGCGGGCAAAACATGTTAAGGGTCTTGATAATCGGTTAGCAGATCATTTGAGCAGATGGAGCACGGGGAATCATCGTACAGACTTTAATGATGAATTTGGTGTGGGTGTGAATTGTGAAATTGCATCAGATCTCTTCAACTTGTCAGATAACTGGTAACGTTTCAGTACATTAATTTTTATATATAACCGTTGAAATTCAGGATAAAAAGGTGATTTCTGCTAAGGTGATATAGATTCTAAAGTAGATCTGCAACAACAACAACAACATTGGGTGGCATAAATGGTCATTTCTTTGTGTGTGTAATTTCTTTTGTAGATTCTGATTTGAAGAAACTGAGATTGGAGTTAAAGCTTTCTACAAAATACGCTTATGCAACTGGTACGTCGAAAAACTTGCGGATTCAATGGGAATCTTACTTATCTTTTTTGTTTACATTTTGGACTAGATCCGGTGCCAGCAACAACGGAAACTTTGTCATTGTATGCACAATTTTTGAGCAGATCATTCAGATCTGTAGAATCAATTAGGAACTATATTAGTGGTGTACGTACAACACATATGCTGCTAGGCATTGAGATCGATATTAACTCCTTTTTGTTGAATTTGTCTTTAAAAGGTATTAATAGATTAAACCCTCGTTGTGTAAAACAGGCGAGTCCAATGACTACATACATTTTAGAAGGATTATATACTCATTTGGATATCTCTACGATTACTGATGCTTGTTTTTGGTGTCTCTGTTTATTTGCCTTTTTCCTGTTGGCGCGCAAGTCCAACCTAGTGTTGGAGAATAAATTTGATAAATCCAAAAAATATTTATTGAGAGATGATATATCGGTCATAGATAAAGGTTTGATTGTTAAATTTCGTTGGTCAAAAACACTTCAGTTTGGGGAGCGGGTCTTAGAATTACCTCTTTTGAGGACCGACAAAATTTTTTGTCCAGTTACAGCCTATGAAAATATGATTAAATTGCTGCCCCTCGATGGGGGTAGGCCATTATTTTCTCTTTCAAAAAACATGGCTATTACATACTATATGTTTCAATCTAAATTACGTACTATATTGTCAAAAATGGGGTTGGATCCGTCGCTCTATTCCACACACAGTTTTCGCAGGGGGGGAGCTACGTTGGCATTTAGAGCTGGTGTGCCTTCGGAATTGATTCAGTTGCATGGCGATTGGAGAAGTGATGCATACAAGAGATACCTTACTTTTTCCTTAGACGATAAGTTTGGGGTAGCAGAATTGATGAATTCTGTATGTTGATTATGCTTTGTTTGTTCTGTAGGGAAGAAGCAGACTTTGCTCATTTCGGACTCGATAGCCAAGCATGTGGCCGACGTTAATTGCCTGGATTTGCAAAGTTATCCAGGAGTGACTATCGAGCGACTGACACGCAAAGTTAAGAGTGATAATGTGCTGCGGAGAAAGATTATGTTTAGTGATTATGTAATTTTCCATGTGGGCACTAATAACATATATTCACTGAAACCGGAAGAATTTCCATCAATGTTGAATAATTTGTTTGCTGCATTGAAATTTGTTAAACCCTCTATTAAAATTTTGTATTCGGCAATGTTGCCAAGACCAGTGGATTTTGCGGTTACCAAGTATTGGATAATTAGGGCAAATAACAGAATCAAGAAGTTTTGTAATGTCCGAAAGATACAATTTATCTGTACTTTCCGTCCATTTGTGAGTAAACGTGGTGTGCCTCATGATCACATGTTTGCTATTCGTGATGGAGGTCTACACTTGAATACAGAGGGTTCACGGGTCTTGAGTAATTATTTTCTTCATGTGGTTAAACGTTTACGGAATTCTTAACTTGTTTCTTTGTCTTGTTCATTCTCGATTCATTATGCTGGCATTCTTGTGTTGTTATTCTCGTTTTCCTTGTAGGACAATTCTGAGCTGGCGGCTTGGGGTCGTTTACTGGAATGTTATGGTTGTCTTGAGTGACGCAACCATGTTCTGGTCCTGGTTTGTGAGTGACAGTGCAGGATTGTCAGGTAAGAGTGGGATTGGGTAGGATCTTTCGAATTTAAGGTATAATACAATCCTGTTTTGGATACACTGGACTTTATTTATATTTAATTATTATTATTATTTATTTTTTTTTGGGGGGTGCCGTTGGCTTGGCGGCTTGAGAAATTGGAATTTCTCATGAATGTTTCTCTATGTTGAGATTATTGAGCTATTTATTGACCTCATCCGATGTTGTTTTAACGTTTCTTGCGTTCTTTCGATGGGTGGGCAGTCTCGTGATAGTGGCAATTATGATATATCCTGCTTCTTATTGGATCTTAATGAGACAATTGGTTTATTGGCCGGATTGTTGAATGGAGAGCACACATGTGCTTTCTGTTCAATAGCTTCATGATTGCTGGTGTCATAGCTGTGTATTTGTCGAGAGAACGTGTGATTTGTTGATAATGAAGGATAGGAATGTCAATGCATGTTAGTATGTTGTCGTGGTATCACACCTGAATTATACAACTATCATAATACAGTTATTTAACTGCTCCTTTTTCCTGTTAAATCCTTTGATTTCCATGTGGTCGAATTTGAGAGTAATTGGTAATTTTTATATTATAAAAAAGTTAATTACTGAAATCCGAGATCGCCCCTTTAATATTTGTGATTTGTTGGTTATCTATTTTTAGCATTTCCGTGTATATTTTGTCACCTTCTTAGTGAAGAATTCATTTTGAGACACAGTCTTTGCTTATGTTATTATTTTATTTAATTCTATATTGGTATTTTCCTACAACGATATAGATACTTATTTAATTATCTTGTTTTATATTAACTTTATTCTAAATTGTTGAGTCTTTTCTTGTGAAATTAGTCGCTTCGCAACACGTAGTAAACCTTTGCTCATTGGTTGAACAAAGTCACGTGACATATGCATATATATACTAAAATTTTACGCATCCGTGCTACAGGTTGTATAATTCAGTGGTGTGATATCTGATTGTCAAAATATTTGTTAAACCCTCCCCCCCATGCCCTGTATATCATGTTGCTTTGTGATGCTTATTTGTGTACCTGATATATATGTTCCATATGACTATGTCTAGAAACCTACCTGCATGAGTGACCTTGAACTTAAAGCGGGAGATGCTTAGTATGAGTGATTGATCAACAAGCTACGTAAATTAATGGTGGATTTATGAAGATGATAAGGTAGGATCTTTGCATTTATTGTGATTATAGACGACTAAGTGAGGGTCGGCTTGAGAAATTGGAATTTCTCATGAATGTTTCTCTATGTTGAGATTATTGAGCTATTTATTGACCTCATCCGATGTTGTTTTAACGTTTCTTGCGTTCTTTCGATGGGTGGGCAGTCTCGTGATAGTGGCAATTATGATATATCCTGCTTCTTATTGGATCTTAATGAGACAATTGGTTTATTGGCCGGATTGTTGAATGGAGAGCACACATGTGCTTTCTGATCAATAGCTTCATGATTGCTGGTGTCATAGCTGTGCATTTGTCGAGAGAACGTGTGATTTGTTGATAATGAAGGATAGGAATGTCAATGCATGTTAGTATGTTGTCGTGGTATCACACCTGAATTATACAACTATCATAATACAGTTATTTAACTGCTCCTTTTTCCTGTTAAATCCTTTGATTTCCATGTGGTCGAATTTGAGAGTAATTGACATGAAAATGGTTCGGATCAGCATGAAAATGTTTGAGACAGGCATGAAAATGGTTCAGATTGCATGAAAATGATTCGGATCAGCATGAAACTTATTCAGACCATCATGAAAATGGTTCATAAAAGTGGTTTGGACCGGCATGAAAATGGTTGCTGTTAGGAGCTGCATGAAAATGGTTCTGATCAGCATGTAAATGGTTTGAATCAGCATGAAAATGGTACTGATGGCATGAAAATAGTTTGAGCATGGAAATGGTTCGTATCGACATGAAAATGGTGTTCATATCAACATTCATGGTTCAGACCAGCATCAAAATGGCTTGATTCAGATCTGCATGAAAATGGTTAGGATCAGCATGAAAATGGTTAGGATCAGCATGAAAATGGTTCGCATCGGCATGAAAATGATTTATGAAAATGGTTCGGATTAGCATGAAAATGGTTTGGGCATTAAAATGGTTCTTATCGACATGAAAATGGTTCGGATCAGGATGAAAATGGTTCGAATTGGTTCGGATCTGTATGATAATGGTTCGGTCGGCATGAAACTGGTTCGGTCGGCATGAAAATGTTTGTATGAAACTGGTTCGGGCTTGAAAATGGTTCGGATCGGCATGAAAATGATTCATATCAACATGAAAATGATTTGGATCGGCATGGAAATGGGTCGGACCAGCATGAAAATTGTGTGATTCGGATCTGCATGAAAATGGTTCGGAATTTGCATGAACATTGTTCAGACCTTGGCCAGTTCTTTCAGATTAATCAGTCTGGATCATGTTGGAACATTATAATTAGTGCTGCAACCTCTTAAATTAGCTTCTAGAGCATTTTGAAAACTTTCTTGAAAATCAACCAAAATCTGAAAATGCAGGTCTGAAACATTTTCATGCCAATCATAATCATTTTCATGCCGATCTGAACTATTTTCATTACGATTCAGACCATTTCATACCACTTCGAACCATGTTCATGCCGCTCTGATTTATTTTCATGCCGTTCCTACTTCCTGTATTTGATAACATAGTAGCAACATATTACATATGATTTTTAACTTGATATACTGCAGATGACCTACATGAAAATCACCTTTATGCTTGTGATCATTTGAGACACATTGGCTTTTCATTTGGACATAAATACAAATTCAAAGTGTTAAGATGACACATTATCAGGTAGCGAGCTTCGTATATTGACCGAATACGTACTGACTGATGACATATTGTTGTATCAGGCATTGACCTGATACAAACAACCGGGTTACAACCGGGTCAGTGAAAACTGACATTCGATTGGTCGGATGACATCAAAATGACGTTACCGAATGACGTCATGTAATGACGCAACGTGAACAAGTCCGCGTTCTGTCTATAGATAATGACGTCATTTTTAGCAGCATACATGTAGAACGTTACCTGATAAAAAGAATACCATACTAGTGTCTTTTGATATCCAGTTTATCTCTTTACCTTGGAATTCCTACGCGTTTCCTAGCCTTGTCTGATAAGCATGATATCAAAAGACACTACCCTGGTATTCTCTATTTATGAGGTAACATGCCCTGTATTGACCGAATACGTACTGACTGATAACGTATTGTTGTATCAGGCATTGATTTAATACAAAAATCCAGGTTAATGCAATAAAGTGAAAATTGATGTTCCATTGGTCGGATGACGTCACGTGACGTTACCGAATGACGTCAGTGTAATGGCACAACTTAAACAAGTCTGCGTTCTGTCCATAGATTACGACGTCATCTGACATTCTGTGGTCCTTTTTTAGCATAAAACGTTACCTGATAAATAGACTACCAGACTATCAGGTTCGGCTCGGAAACGGTAGGAATTCCTCAAAATTCCTACGTGTTTCTTAGCCTTTACTTCACAGAAACAAGTCCACCTTCTTTTCAACGATACGAATCATTTTCATGTTCAAACTATTTTCATGCCATCCGTACCATTTTCATGCTGACTCAAACCATTTACATGTTGATCTGAACCACTTTCATGCAGCTCCTAACATGCCGGTCCAAACAACTTTTATGAACCATTTTCATGCTGGTCTGGACAAGTTTCATGCTGATCCGAATCATTTTCATGCAATCTGAACCATTTTCATGCCTGTCTCAAACATGTTCATGCTGATCCGAACCATTTTCATGTCGATTACAACCATTTTCATGCCCAAAACATTTTTACGCCGAACCGAACCATTTTCATGTTGATTATAACCATTTTCATGCTGGTCCGATAAATTTTCATGCCCAAAACATGTTTATGCCCAAACCATGTTCATGCCGATCCAAACCATTTTCATGTCGGTCCGAAGAATTTTCATTCCGATCTGAAACATTTTCATCATCATAATTTTCATGTCGATATGAACCATTTTCACTCCAATCCAAACTATTTTTATGCCGATCTGAATAATTTTCATCGTGTTCATTCCGATCCAAACCATTGTCATGCCGATTCCAACTTGTTATGCCATTTTCAGGCCACCCAAACCATTTTAATGCCTAACCAAAATATTTTCATGCCGCCCGAACCATTTTTGTGCCAATTCGAACCAATTTGGTAATGCATTTCATTTTCTTCTACTATTTTACCAGGAAGTACAATTTGCGTAACATTATAATTTCTTGTTGTGAAATGTTAATATTACCTGCAAAGTCAGTTACATCCACAACACACCCACCCCTTGTAAGCTATGTATATATTGAATTATAGCTGATTTTTATCGGACAGAAAAATATTTCCTTTTTTTCTGCATAGATATGTTGTGATCATTCATTTGCGAGACGGTTCAAATGAGTGGTAACAACATATACTTTCATTGAGAAATGAAGAATGTAAGTGACATATGCAATTGATTAATACTAATACTTGTAATAGGATACAGAAGAAAATACAAACAACAGAAGTAGTATGATACCTCCTTAGTAACCAGAATGTTCTGCCTGTAACGGCGGGCAACTTCCCTGCATTACACAAAATATTCAAGTTACCTTATTACTAATTGGCTGAGATTATATTGGCTGGGTGAACTATAGTTCTATGTGATAGAACGGCTGCAAATCTAGTTTTGCAATCTGTTATTCTCTTTATTTGCACAGCAACAACAACAAACACAAAGTTGCAGAGATTTTGTCACACAGAACTAGGTGAACTACAACTACAAAGCAAATGCAAGGGTAGTAGCTTAGATAATCTCAGCTCTACAGATGTATTTTACTATTTCATCTGTCTTTAATATTTTCTATATCCGTTACATCTAACGAATTTAAGACAGAAAATACAAAAGACATATGAAATAGTAGAAGACATCCGTAGAGCTGAGATTAACTGCACATATTCCGCTTTATAGGCAACAGGTTGTAGTGCAATGTAATTAGAGTTATGTACTCAAAACAAAGCGGAGATTATCTATTTTCTGTATCCGTTTGATCTAACGGATACAGAAAATTTGAAAGACATATGCAAAGTAAAAGACATACGTATAGCTGAGATTATCTAAGCTACAATGGCAGTTGCAGGCACGTAAAGCCTTCCGTACATTTGACAGCATGTATGCTACGGATGGTACAGGTTTTGCAGAGCTACATTCCTACAACTAATGCACAGGGGTCACCCGTGGGGTGGTGGTGTCTTTTTGAAAATTGCGAAGTTGGATAATTGCAAGAGTTACCGTTCGCAACTATGTTTTTGACAGACCTCTGCAATATGTTTTTGATTTCTCCCTTTTTATGAATTTATTGCCGCCATTTGTTCGATGGGAATGTTCAAGGTCCCTTATATGACACCAGCACCAAACAAGATACATTACAAGTGCGGACATATCGGAATACCAGCTATTAAAACGGACAAAATATTGACTGTAAACAACATTGTCGACTTCTATTCTTGTCGGCTATAGGTTTATATCGCACTATTTTGTCCGCAATAAACGTTCTGTAAACGCTTCAGACAAATACTTGGCAACAGTAATTGCGTAAATGTATTACCTTTGTGTTTGATATCGTTCAAATATCTGTCAATTGCTGGAAATCTGTGAAAATCCATATCGTGTTTTGGAATCGATAAATTCATCCTCGTGTTTTGGAATCGACAAATTCTTCGACCGGCTCGGCTGGTAACCAGTACAACTGAGCGGAACACCGGGAACCACATGCCTGCCACTCCAACTTCATAAACAGGCGTTTTTCACTTCTTTTCCCAAAGATATTTGATACAGATATATATTATTTTCGTTAGTATTTTATGTGTTTATCAAAATTAAATTCATTTAAATATGCTGGTAGCCGGAAAAGCAGACAGAATAAGGGAATAAATGTGCGAACTCTTTCGTGCGCATGCACATTTTCGACCTCATTTTTGTAGCAAAAACGGTACAAAAGTAGTGTCTAGTGGCGACGGAGCCGTTGTGGTCGACATTTTTTTCTATGAAGCTTACAACAGAGACCCTGTAAATCCGAAACGATGGACGAAACCCGGAACACAGGCTCCGTGAAACAGAATGTCTGAGACCATCAAATGCGTCGGCGGGCTCGACATGCGGGCCGCGGCCATCTGGTTTTGTTTATTTGCGTACACATAGAATTATTGGGCTCCAAAAGAGGAAATTATACTAATATTCCTCTTTTGGAATAAAGCCAATTAATTCTACTTATTCCTCTTTTTAGGTAGATTTGCATTTGTCAATGCTATATTTGTTCCCGTGTCAGAAATACATCACAATATTGATGTATTTCACATAATATACAGTCAACGACAAAAAGTAGCACAAACCAACCAGAGGAGGAGTGGGGGGAGAATTTCCATCCCTGGCAGAAACGTATCAAAGTGTAATGTTTTTCACATAATATTCACATAATCAACGACAAAAATTAGCAGAAATTAACCAGAGGAGGGGGGGGGGGGATTACCACCCTAATCAGAAACTGTGATGCTTTTCATATACATGTATTATTCACATAATATAAAATCAACGACAAAAAGCAGCACAAACCAACCATAGGAGGCGGGGGGGGGGGGTTGCATCCCTGTCAGAAACATATAAAAATTGTGATGCTTTTCACATAATATACACTCAACAACAAGAAGCAGCAGAAACCAACCACAGGAGGGGTGGGGGTAGGATTTCTATCTCTGTCAGAAACATATCAAATTGTTTTATGCTTTTCACATAATTTCGACCCCAGTCAGAAACATATCACAATTTTGATGCTTTTCAAATAATATTACATAATATATAATCGATGACAAGAAGTAGCAGAACCAACCAGAGAGGGGGGGATTTCCACCCCTGTCAGAAACATATACCGCTTGGCATATCTTCACATTCACACATGTATACATTACAACCAAGAGATGATGTGTCACATGCAAGAAAGAGGACTGGATTTTGTACTTTTGGAGTTACCTCCTCTTGAAGAAATGGTCATCTTGTTATCCACTCGTCGATAGGCAAGAGGGGATATAGCGTTAGTCCATGTACGTACATGCGGACGTGCCTGTCTACGTATATTAGTAACATCTTTCATTTTTCAATAACTTATGAACCGCTTCTCCAATTTGATAATACATTTATTTGACAACAATGTGTGTCTAGGAATGGTGGTTTATTTTGTAAATGATCCACGGTCACTTAGGACTTCTTTTCACCTTGTTTGTAAATACGTATATGTTTCTGTCAGGGATGGAAATTTCCCCCCTCCTCTGGTTGCTTTCTGTTACTTTTAGTCATTAATTGTATATTGTCTGAATATTATGTGAAAAGCATCACAATTGTGATATGTTTCTGACAGAGGTGGAAATTCCCGCCCCCCCCCCCCTCCTCTTGTTGGTTTCTGCTACGTGTTGTCGTTGTTTGTATATTATGTGAATATTATGTGAAAATCATCACCCCCCTCCTTTGCTGGTTGCTTTCAACTACTATTTGCTGTTTGTTTTATATTAATAAATTTATTAAATTAAATGATGTTTTTGTTAATGATAAAATAACTACGGAGGGGGTCCAGAAATGGAACAAATATAGCATTGAAAAATGCAAAACTGCCTCCGAAAAAAAGGAATATTAGTATAATTTCCTCTTTTGGAATAAAGCCAATTAATTGTACTGTATTCATTCTCCCGATTGTCTGCACGCATATCAATCTCAGATTGACTGCTTTTCAGCATAAATACATTTCCCAAAACGGTCTACAGCATAAAATCTTGTCCGAAGATGACATACCTATGAACATGCTGATAGTTACAAAACATTGTGAAAAATGTGTTTTGTATGGCAGTGCTTCTTCAGAAATAATGAATGGAGGCGGGAACATGAGTGCCGAAGCTCACAATACACGCCCTTCGAGGTGTAGTCAGAATACAAGTGGAGATAACTCAATGGAAAAATAAGTAACACTAATGTGTATACTCTTCAGAAACTAACACTTTAAAACAAGAGACGAGTCAAAGCCACGATGGCCATGTTTTATTCAAGGCATAGACAATTGGATAACATATCATTGTGCAAGTATTTTGATATTAGGTGGTACAGTAGGTAAGAAATGGACATAAACAAGAACACTTAACATTGAAAATGGCTAAGTCAATTACGTGATCAAAATAGGTCAAGGTAAAAAAATGGTCACATGTTGGATAGTGGTATGTGGTGGCACCCGTTGGTTACGAAATGTGCAAGTACGGTGGTTCTACATGGTGTATCAAGTGAGAAATAGATTTAAGCGCGAAAACTTAACATTGAAAATGGCTAAGTAGATTACGCAGAAAAAATAGGTGAAAGGTCACATGTTGGATAGTGGTATGTGATGGGCACCCGATGGTTATGAAAATGTTCAAGTATGGTGGTTCTATGTGGTATTGTAAGTGAGAAATAAATTTAAACGCGAAAACTGAACATCGAAAATAGCCAAGTCGATTACACGGATACAATAGGTCAACATCACATGTTATATAGTGGTATGTGATGGTGATGGGCATCCGTTAGTTATGAAGTCGTGCAAGTACGGTGGTGATTAGAAACAAAAGTGCTATCCCGCTCCATACGTCTCGCGAGGGTACCAATTTAATCCCATCTCTTTAATGTAATACATCGAAGAGTGATTTTTGCAATCGGCTTTGTTTGATATGTTAGCGATATAAAACTGTCAAAACTGTATCAATAAAGTATTAATAAAGAACATACACATGCAGAAATTGGTTAATTTACCGAGTAAATGTGTTTATCTGACATTCACATGTATATCGGTTGGAAATTTGAACAACAAGGGAAAAGAAGGCTTCCATGGGAAAATTATTTCCGGTATTTTGGCAATTTACTAGTTCTATATCAAAGATTATTTGTTTGGGGGTATGCACACTGGTTGTTCACATTGTTTTAATGGGTCAAATTGTAGCCGTAGATATCATATCGGAGGCAAATTATTGTAGCTATGTAATGATAGGTGGTACAGTGACAGAGAAATGGACAAAACACGAAAACTTAACATTGTGGACGCCGCCGCCCGCCCGCCCGGCTTTCGCCAATCCAATAGCATGTTTTTTTCTCTCTCAGAAACCCGGCAAAAATAACGCTAAAAATAAGAGTGTCGACGGTCACAATATCAAGGGACGTCGATGCATGGCCAGTCAAAAATGAGAGATAACTCATTGAAAATCAATAGGGTTCTTCCTCTTGCCATGATAAACAGTGTACCAAATCTGGTTATGATCCCACAGTGGTTCTACATGACTGGGAGAAGTACCTGCCAGCGTGCTATCCAGGACAAGGTTAAGCTATTACATTTCGTTGTCAAGTCCGCAGTCAATTCTGCTTCAACCCTGCTCACCCATGTGGATGTGTACACCACAAACGGGGACAAGGCGGTAACATGCAACACTATAGCAGGCATGAGCTGCTGCATCACCCCCTGCATCCACCAAGAGTCAGAGTTGGATCTTTCTGCATATATCAGACATTGCGCAGCAAGGACATGTCAAAGCGATGATATAGACTGTCGATAGTGATGTTGTCGCGATAGGCATACTGTAGTTTCAACAATAGCATCGACCGTTAAGTCGGACGACAGAAGCGCCTCTCACATCCTCGTTTCAATTTACTAAGTGGTTGTGATACAGCATCTACCTTTCTGGGAGTCGAAACAAAGACAGTATTGGTGGAATGGGAGGTGCATATACATCCTGCTATATCAGAGACACTCATTGACCACATTGATGACCAGAATGTCCTCTGTTGCCTCTGATTGGGGGTAGGTTCATGATTCAGAGACACATTGTCTGGACGCTATTACCAGATGCTAGCCATGCGCCCGCATTGCTGCTAAACTGCGGATGTGAACAAATTTGCAATGGTAATTGCAAATGTTCTCAGGATGGACCGGGTGCACCATTATGTGCCACTGTGACGGCGGGTGCATTAATGATGACTGAGGTTTATTTTGTTTCTGGCCGGCGGCTGGTTGCGAACATGCAAATGGTTTTACTTTCTTGTTACTTGAGAGTTGTATCCGGTTATACCCATTATAAAAGTAGTAAGAACAATACTAAACATATTACATTAAGGCAGCGGGGGCTAGTGAGTCTGGGGTGGTAAGGACCGGACACCTTATCAGGTTATTCAGATTTCAGGGCTGAATATATTAAATAGCATTTAGAAAATATTTTTGGTAAATAGCCAGTACTGATAATGGGGTTTCC
Organism: Conchocele bisecta; assembly: GCA_029237695.1. Taxonomy (NCBI): domain Eukaryota; kingdom Metazoa; phylum Mollusca; class Bivalvia; order Lucinida; family Thyasiridae; genus Conchocele; species Conchocele bisecta. The sequence continues at coordinate 35,610,353 of CM055271.1, forward strand.
ACCATCCGTACATGTGAACTACGGGATTCGACCACATTAGCCATGCATAAATGACGTGCATTAACAGCTCCTCAAACATCATTAAATAAATATATTTTCTGTCGTCCATTCATACTGATAATTCATACTAACATAGCCAACACATTTCTGCCAAGTATGCGGTAATTTTGGTCTTTGCCGATGCCAAGTTGCCTTGACCTTGACCACACACAACTATGTGACATTTAACCCCCCACCCACGCCACTTCCGAAAACAGAATGTCAGATACTTCATCAATTGAAAAATCCAATATAATGCCTTATAATTGACATGACAACAAACAACAGTTGCTAGAATAAGATTATTTCTACATTTCAGGGTCATTTGACATTGACCCAGAATCATATCAAACACCTCACCAACATACTCATTCATCTCAAAAACTATCAAATCAATATCAAATGTTTGCATAGGCATCACCGATTGTTAAAATATGTCAATAACGTGTTTGACTGGCGGCCATCTTGAATTTCTGCTATAAATAGCCGAGAACATGAACATTCCGATTGCTTCCATCAAAATTATTAAAAGGCATTATCTGAAGGTCAATGGTGCCCTGTGTGACACCTACAATTACTTGATGGGAACCAACTTCATTGTGTCTCAAGCAATACTTGTGAAATTTGTAGTGATCATGCTATTGAGCATGTACAGTGCCAAGGATCATCCGAAGTGACGATGGAGCTGTATGATGTTGAGTTGCGAGAAATTCTTTTCATCTTTGGTTTAAGAACGACTGAGACACAAGATACTAAAGCCAACCAGCTGTCTGAATGAGTGGTGTGCATCCAAAAGTTGAAGTACATGTACTTTTAGTGCATGCTAGGGACCAGAGCTGCAATACTGTTTTAGCCTTAAAGAGTAGTTTACCCCCAAAAATGTTTTTCCGTGATGAAATTAGATTCTTATAGTACGGAGCCCCGCATGGGACATTGGATTTTTTTTTATTAATTTGTTCCCACAAAATAACAATTTGTTAAATTGAGTGGAACGAATTAATAAAAAAAAATTCTACGTCCCCTGTGGGGCTCCGTATCATACAGTATTTCACCACTAACTTCAATTGTAGTACTTCATTTCATAAACGTTTCATAAACTTGTTAATTGAACAGACATACACAACTATCTCCACCTGTTCTTGATAGTTGTAGGTAGAAAAGTGTGGTGTAGGACAACATATTTTCAGCTGCAATTTTCGAATGCTGAAATGTCAATGCTGATTTTAACTCCCTCAGATCTATTTCAATGCTGAATTCCTGATTTTCAATGCTGATTTACCACGAAAATATGCTTATCTGGAGGCCTGAGGGGCCATGTTAGAACTAAAATAAAATTGTGTTTCTTTGTTGTAACACGACAAACCTATATTTATGCCTCGTCTTGGTAGAACCGTAGGCATATAGTATTTGGGCTGTGTCTCCGTGTATTTGTCAATCCGTCTGTGTCGGGTACATTAAGACGTTCGACGGAGTTTAGAAATTCTGCTATAACTTCTATATTCCTTGAAGGATTACTTAAATATTTCAACACAGCATACTTGTGGACACAGGACACTCATCAATTGTGCCCTTAATATGACCATGACCTTTTGACCATGAGAACTTTGAACTTTTTCACACATAAGTTCGCCGGAGCTTCTTATTTATGTCATAACTTCTATATCCCTTGATGGATTACTTTAATATTTCAATACATCATAGTTGTGGACAAATGCCACACATCAACACTGCCCTTAATATGACCATGACCTATTGACCTTCATAAATGTGCTTGTGAATACTTATCACTTTGGTTAATTAACTTTGCTACAGTTTCTCCAATTTGGGGGTATTTGTGTGCCGACAGGCCACATTTCTTGTTTATTGATATTTTAATACCTTGTTCAGTAGAAACGTTTTACGATACATATTCAACACTGGTCGATGCACCATTAAAACAGACACATGCATGCCATTATGGGATTCAACCCCATTAATCCAGCCAAAAATGACTTTAGCTGTTGGCAGGCTGTACACACCATTAAATCAAATCATTCCACAGCCCACCCATGAGGCCCACATGCTGAAGGGTGTGTGGTGGTCGGGCAAACGCGATGGCGTAAATTAACGGTAGATGGTAGGGGTTCCTCCTTTAATATAGGAAACACGATTTGCCTGGTTTGGCCCTCAGGTACGTTTTCATCATTGACTCTTTTGTTACCTGAGAGTTGAATTGGGTTATTGCCCATTATAAAAGTAGTAAGATTATTACTGATCGTACTGCTTTTGGGAGGGGGCCAAGTGATTCTGGTACGAGGACCTGGCATCAGATCAGGATTATTCTGATTTCAGGGCTGACTATATAGTTTTGTTATTGTAAATATTCAGTTCTGATTTTGGGATTTTCCCCCCATTTGTAGATGTACTTGAACATGAACATGTACTTGTACAGGTAATATATGGGATTTAGCACTAAACCCATTGACCCGGCCTTAAATGACCATAACTGTTGATAGGCCGTTAAACCCCTACAAACAAACACATGTTCAAGGTCAAATTACTTAGATTGTGTTAAAGTTTTGGCAGCATTTGCAGAATTATTTGTGCAACTCCATTTCTGATTGACTTGAAACTTCATATACTTGTTTGGAAGGGTACATTTAACAGGGGGATGCATTCTTACCGGAATCCCGATATCCCTGGTTTGACTCTCAGGTATATTTTTGGCTTTCTAGTACGTGAGAGTTTAATCCGGTTATACCCATCATAAAAGTAATAAGATTATACTATTACTTTTGGGGAGTAGGGCTAAGTGACTCTGGTGTTGTAAGGACCTGTCAGGTTATCCTAATTTCAGGGCTGAATATACTTTTTTCTGTAAATACATTTATCCCGTTCTGATTTTGGGATTGTTCGCTCGTACGGGACTAGTACTACAGTTTTCCACTGATCACGTTCATACTTACCATACATGACTACTATAAAGTCCCGCTGTGCGTAGCGAAAACATTATCTCACCCCTCGAACCCTTACAGAATTATCCCCCCTTTTTTACTACAAAATTCCCATTTTTGGCTCGTACCGCGAACTAATCATGCAGTTTTCCACTGATTATGTTCATACTTACCTTACATGACTACTAACTATAAATTTAAAGTGGCGCAGTGTGTAACACATTTTTGTCACTCCCAACTTAAATCATTACGGAATTTTCCCCATTTTTCGACTCCGAAATTCCCATTTTTTGGCTCGTACAGCGAACTAGTCCTACATTTTCCACCGATCAAATTCGTACTTTAAATACCTTACCACAGCAAATGCTGAAGTGTGTAACACAAAAAAAATCACTCTACCTCAAGTTCTTATGGAATTGACGGACGGACGGACGGACGGACGGACGGACGGACGGACGAACAAACGAACGAACGAATGAACGAACGAACGAACTAACATTTCGGACCTTAGGGGGTACTTGCTATATAAAAGATCAAAGGAAATACCCCGTAAGACACAATAGGCTTACGGGGTACGGAATTAATTCCATTGTCTTCTATTGCCTTAGGCCACGCCCCCTACCCATAAGTACCCTAATGTGTGCCCGGACGGACGGACGGACGGACGGACGGACAGACGGATGGGTGGACGGACGGACGGACGTCATTGTGATCCCTATGTCTCGCTTTCCGCAAGCGGGCTCGACAAAAACGTCACCGTCCTTCAGGCTGACGTTTCCAGAACCATTTTGACAAATAAACAGCCAAAACACAAAGAAATAAAATTTGTGTTTTTTTTTCTTGGCTTCTTGAACATCACCTTGACCTTGAATGTGTGACATTGATATACATTGTTTCAAAACATTTATACAATTAATCAGCGCCCTCAACTAATGGACTAGACACCATGTTTATGAAAATAGCACCACATGGAGCTGAACTATACCGATAACTGGTCATCTTGCATTTGGTCCAGTACGGACGATAAGGTGACAATTCAGATTGCTTCCATCACCATTCTTGAAAGGAATAACATGAATATCATCTGTGCCAAATTCAGGAAAGTTAGTCAAATGTGCGAATGTATGGTATTTTAGGAAGCTGCAGTCCATCACTATGTATATCATACATGTCTTCCTGCTGTCAAATAGGTAAATTAGTTCAAAATTCGGTTATGTTATATATCATTATCGAGCAGAGGTATGCCGATCTTCAACTGACAATTTACACGTGCATTGAATAAACGCCACTTACCCGGAATACAGTAGTACTCCATCATCATATACTGGTTGCACATAGCGGCTAAGCCAGTGTAACATGCATTACTGTCGTTGGAGCCCCCATGGCTTGTTGAATGGTTGAATCCAGTGGTGTATTCAAATATAAGTGAATGTTGGTTTCCGTCCGCGGTGAGCAGACAGTCTGAGTCCGCCTGTTTACAGCACGTGTCGTGGTCCAGGTCGTTGTGACAGTCAATCCCAATCTTGCAGGAATCGGCGGGCAGACTAACATTTTTGTACCCGTACTTCAGGTCCCGTATAGCGAGTTTCCCGCCGTCACATGATACGTCGAACAGTTCAGTGACACACGCCGTCTTTGTAGTGAACGGCTCCGGTAGTATGGATACTGCAATATGCCATATATATGACTAACCTACTATTATATTTATCCCGTCTACACCAACGAAAATAACCCCAATCACCGCAAATATTCATACGCAGTAATTAGGTCGTATCGACAGGATATCAAAAAATTGTTTCACGGCACCGTGTTTCACGGCACATACGCATTGTATTATCGGGATAAACATAAATATGCGGCAATAATAGGAGGCTGTGACTGGAGAAATAGGGCTTATGGGATATGTGATCAGTGTAGCTCCTGGTCAAATAGCAGTATCTATGTAGACTGTCTACATTGCTTGTTTGAAGTGTTTCATTGTTGAAATGGCAAACCGTACATAACCTGATTAGACTGCGCGAAGGAATAGGTTGATCTGGATCTGCACTGGTTGCAATACATATACGCCACATTTCTCCAGTCACAACCATATATCATCTTATTAATTAAGGCCCTGTTCTATACCTGATCATCCTGTGCTTCGAAGATAATTGCTTCTTAAATATGATGGAATATATGTATAACATATAATTATGTCATTGTCTCGTGAAGTATACTTCGTTACGGTGTCCTATACGACACACGGAATGGCCAAGTCGGCCATCTTTGTCTATTCCACCCATCAGCCAGTTTAAACTCTTCTGGCGTTTGACAACGAACTGACACTGCAAAGTAGACCACATGGTATAATGTAGCTAATCATACATGGGAAAGACAGAACAACGGACTCCTATCAATTATATTACAACAATACGTACTTCAAGTCAGATATTGGTGGAGATTCATGTTGTTAAACAACCAGGTACAACACGCTCCAGACACCTGACATATTTTACGTACAGATTAGTGTAATATAATGCGGTTTATTATTCTCGAATAAACCAATTTATTTTTAAGTATTTGATTATTGAACCGGCCCGTAAATAACTCATGTCCGAACTGGACTATAACTGAATGGTCAATCAAGGGTTACATTCCCGCACTGGTATATAAGGGCTCGCGGAACACGCTTTCGTTCTATCACTGTAACGGCGACCTTGGACTGAGCAGGTCGTGTTTTTATCGGCCGATAATTATCTCAAGGTTACCGGCGGCGGTCATTTTAACTGTTGGAAATTAACATAATTATATTGCCATTGTGTTTATTCTTATTCATTGGATTGTTACTTCTGGATTTGCGAAAAGGTAGGCTGGGGCTGGTCGTGGGCTTGAGGTGGGCGATTTTTCGGCTGTAATTGAGCTAATTTAGACTAGCTGCTAGGGCATTTTTTGTTCGTATTGTTCATATATCAGTGTTACGGGTGGTTGATTGTGGCACCTTGTGAATCTGCCTGACCTCACGGTAGGGCAGTTGACTACTTGGTGTATCCGACTGTCACTTATGGAACACAACCCATGCGTGTAGCCCTTCTGGGACTCGGACTGGTGTGTGGTGACACCCGTGTGGCTCTGCCTGGCTGCCGATATAGCGGAGAAGCCGGGCGGATTGACCTATCTGAGTGTATCCAGCGGCCATTACTGGGTTCTGGATTGAATATGCGCATGGGCGACATATATACCATCAACATACTTTTATTATTATTATTATCTGGTGTGTGAGACAGGCGACGTGTTAACACATTGGGGTACTTGGACACTACGGCGAGCCGATGTGTTAAAGTCCCTGCCACGTTAGGCCAGGTGTCCAGGCAGCTCAGTTATCACATGTTATTATACAGTAAGCCATATATAACAAGTCTAACCAAGACAGCAAGTTAGCTCAAGCTCAGCCGAATTTTCTGCCTGCCCTTGCCTGCTTCTGGCCGCGGCCTGCCTTGGAGCTGTCGGTATGTGGCAACTCTGTGGACGAAAATAGCACGTGTTTTTATCGACTATATTATGGCACCGACTTGCGTGTCGAGTGCCGCCAGGGTGGGTTGGTTCTACCTGGAACCCGTTTTACTCTGCATCACCGGTGCCAGTTTCTATCCAATTACCCCTCGCCAATTCTCCTCGCCTCCCGTGCACCGGGACACTGGGACGCGGAAATACAGGACCGTATTGGACCTAAACAATGTCCCATTTCGGCACACAATTAGACACATCTGTCTCGCCTCGCACCAACATATATCACATATAACACTTTATATCACATATATCACATAGAACGAAATTCGACCTTTTTGGACTTATATGTCCGGGTATGGAAGGTCTACGAGCCAATTCCCACTCTTAAGTATAAGCTGAATGAATGATGCTTTCGTTCTTTTCACTGGATCAACTGGCCGACGAACAACTCATTCAATAAATATATGTATCCAATGTCTTCACCTGAAAATGATTTTGTTTATATCGTCAGTGCATATTTATGCGAATTATGCGATAATTAGCTATCATCTCTATGTGTACAGTAGTTGGTCAACGCCTGTTATTATTGCGTGTATTCCAATGCTTGAATAGAACATGCTGTGTATTGGGCGACTAGCAGCGTGCTACCTGACCTGATTCACATTTCATCCCACCCACTACCATTTAATGCCATGTTCGGCTGTTTGAGTGTGGACACACACATCTGCAATAGTTTTCCCCCTGCCTTCCAATCTATTTCCAATCTATTTTTTTCAGCAAACCCAAAGCAATTGTGTAACTTAAAGGTGTTGTGTTCCTACTTGTACCTACACCATGCCATGGTATGGTGGCTCGGAATCGAACGAGAGTGCATGTTATTTTTAAGTAAATGAGACAGTTCTGTATACATAACAATAACGGGTATTATTATCATCATTGGTTATTATAACTAGTGCTTACCAATATGTTTGAATGCAAAACAGACAGCCTCGTAACATTTCCCCACGGGATGGACCCCACAGTATTGTCCCCGCAGCGCTAAACAAAAACATTCTACAAACTTTTCGTTGTGCAAGTTTGAGCCTTGGACAAATTGTTTTCATCTCCATGCGCCATTGGCCCACCGCCCACCATTGGCTCGCCACCGCTTTGGCCCACACCCACTGTTGGCCCTACACTTGGTTAAGTCGTGACCACCACAGAGTTGCATACTATGCCTGTAACAAAAACTCGCCACCAAAACATTTATTTTAATTTTGTCAACAATAACAGCTGACTGCATGGTATTGAAAAGGAATTATTCATTTAGATGTACAATAAATTGTGATAGCCAATTTTCGCCCCCACACATTCCCACCACCACCCCCACACACAGCTGTTAGCCTATGATAAGTTGTTACAAACATGCTTCCTGACTCAAATATGGTACCATCATTTGCAAATCAACTTTAAATTCCTGTATCGAACAAATTAAGCAGTAATTGGGCAAATATAACCTATATTACGAAACTGTATACATGTATACCGGTTATAAACGAAATTATAATTCCCCACCCACACTAGTTAACAAATGGAGTAACTACTGCAGAACTATAAGTATATTTATCCGTTGCCCCAGATCATTTTCGTAGGAATGTTATGGATATCTGCCTATAATTGAACACGAATCGGTGGAATTTTGATAATTCGTTAACGAATTAAAATATTAGGCCATGTAACACGCCCCATCCCCCCTCCCTTTTTGTAAAATAGTACACATGCGAATTGGTGTAATAAATGGAGAATAAGAGCTTGCTGATTCGTTGCTTTAGGCACGGAACTCTCCATTTCATACATTGCATTAAATAATAGTTACGATAGATCAGTGTTTTCTAATTTGCGTTTGAAGTTTTCTTTGTTTACCTACTCCTTCGTGAAGAGTGACCTGGGAGATTTGCTAACCCACATATTATGAGGTGTGTTTATGATAATATTTGTGTTGTTAATTTTGTTCCGCGAATGTGTGCCGTTAACTGGTGTAGAGGGGTGGTGTTGAGCGGCGTATTGTCTATAAAGCGGAAAATGCGCCGTTAGCTGATTTGATAACATACACAATTACGAGAATGCATATTAAGTACAGCTCCACAAATGTACAGATATTCAATTTAATTTATATTAAGCGTTGCTATACTAGGTATAAAAGGTGCAAGCTTGCGTAAAACACATATACTCATGGATAAATGTTGTGCCCACTTTACTCTATGTATCGTCCCAGGGCTCAACATAAAAATCCGCATAATTTGTGATAAAGATAAATCTGATGGCGACGTGTTCAGATATGAATACAACATGTGTTTCGTTTCTGACGTTTAGAAGTGTGGTCAAAGACGCCATGTCAGTAAATTAGGGGATAACCATGCTAAAGCATGGTTAAAGCATGGGTTATCCCCATTCTAATGCACCTAGTGTGCTCCCCGCTTTCTGCAACGTCGTAGCATATCACGAATAGTGATACTTTTCATTACGTCAGCAGGTTGTTGTCGTCATAACCGCCTTACACCAAATTAATTTGAAGAAATGTAACTCCGCCGAAGAATATTCCCATTTCAAATAGAGATTAACGAGACGTTTTCCAAGACATCTATACATTTATTCAACTGTAATGTTATTTTAACAATTGTATTGCTTTTATATGTGTAGTTGCAACAGTTATTTCCTTTTATTCATTTAAAGAAATTCCAACATTTCTGCATTGGGTTCGTGTTATTTTTACAAAGGAAATGTCAACAACTTGTGACGTTGTGTCGTCAACAGGCCTAGGATTTCCCTGGATTTACGCCTAACTCAGGTGATTACCCATCTGCAATACAGTTTGTGTATAGTCATGTATGTGCACATTGAAATTCGTAAAGTTATAGGCTGGTACTGGCATATTGACTTTGCATTTGAGCACTTTGCTAAATTCTTCTGTATTTTGGGCGGGTGGGGTAATATTTTTGGGAATTTGTTGAAGGGCCACCACATTTGTCTGTAGTTGGTAGATTCTCTTTTCCGCTTTGGGTTGTACAGGTCAATATTGCAGAATGGATAACCGAAAATGTACCGAAATTAATTTGGAAATACTTGCATTCCCCGCCGCTGGCCATTGTTTACAAAAACGCTTAGGGTTACATAAATCTGTCAAGTTGTAAAACACAGACTGGTAAAACGGAGGTTTTATAGGCTGTGATTTTTCATATTTCATAGGCTGTGATTACAATTGACCAATCAGATGAGTGCTTTCTATTTTCGATACATTAGAATTTAGTTTATGACGTCAACGTCATTTTGGTCATTACGATACAAGTACGAGTAACCGTGATAACTAGAATAACCATTGTCATCCACCCAAGCGAGACGTTTCTGAACTTCTATCATGGTGATGTTATTGTCTGAAAATTTCTCACAACTTTCACTTGCCGTCATAGACACCAAACTAGCGTCAAGTTTTGGAAGTGAGTGTTCTTATCCATCCGGGGAATGTGCTTAGAACGTTTACTGCACGAGTTTTTGCAAGTGAAAGTTTATTATGGGTCACGTGATCTAATTGTCAATTTTGCATTTTACGCATCCTGTGACGGCATGCGTTACTGAACAATGCAACTAAAGTACGTAAAACGTAATGTCATGTGTGACGCCAACACATTTATTACGAAAGTTAGTAAACTATATGTGTCCATGAGTGTAACAAGGTTGTGTATGCATACAGTCGAACTTGTGCTGAATACAATCTCGGAATAGCAAGTCCCTGTCTATAGCAACACCGTTTCTGTTTTACCAGTTAATCAAGTACTACATAAATGGGACTGTAAATCAATACCACCTATGCACAAAGGTCCCATTGTTCTCGTTTAGTACGTCGTGGTGTATGGGTCCGTGTTCTGAGTACATAACTCTTAATTACATTTCTCTACACTGCATTACATATTATTAAACGTTATCACGGAGTAGTCTTCTTTCCAAATGTGCGTTTGAAACGTTCTTCGTTTACCTTCTACTTAGTGGAGTTACCTATTAGTAAGTTTGCTCATTATACTATGGAATAATTAAAAAATGTTTTAGGGGATAGATAATCTTGCTTTTTTTTCTTACTTTATTAATGCTTCCACGAGCAAATCTGATTATGTAATGTTACCAGTCCGTGAGTTTGTTTTTTGCAACGCCTGAAGTATAGCGTACTGGCTAAGGCGGAACGTATTGTGCAATTCAGACTGAATTTTTAAACGCCCCCTAGACTAGCCTATTCTCAACCGGGGTCCACAGCACGTGCTATCGCACATTTGGTCCGTTTATAACATGCTGTTTCAGGAGGCGGAACATACATGTGGAATTAAGACTGAAATTTCAGAAGGACCATTGACTAGTCTAGACTAAATGCCGACTGGACCCACAATCAGTGTTGTCACACTTGTGATCCGTTACCAACGTAACATATACACGCTAATTGACGTGTCATTAATACGCATTACACACCTGGCTTAAGACACGGCGACATTTTCTGTGATGTCGTCGCAGACTGTATATGCCGCTCTTTTGGCCGGTTCCCATTAACTATCTCACGTTTTGTATCGGGCAATGACGAGGGATGCATATATCTGTCCAAACAATCGGTTACCACCACACTTTACATGTACATAACAAACCGGATCAGACTAACATATTTTGATTTTCTGAACAATGAAATACGTGTTTAGATGGTCGCATGTTTTTGGTCTATTTAGAATTAGCAACTCGGTATTAACCTCGTATGATCACGCATCACAAACACTGATTCTAGCTTGTCTTGTAAATCGTAAACATAAACAAGTACAAATGTGTAACATTAGTTATGTGTGCCCTGTCGTCACTACTTTACAAGTGGTAATACAATACATGTGCGACCCTGCCTTTCAAACTAGCTATTAAATGTAGCGGCAACCCATTGACCCGCTTTCTATTTACCGCCATAGTATCGAAATACTTGCGGTGCTTAGTTCCTTTGGAAGGGAAATGCATGTCATTCGTTTAGAACTGATGGCTCGTATTCAGAAACAATGTAGACGGAGTGAATGGTGATGCTTTCAGTCCATATTTGCATCAATCATCCACACTTGCCACACTTGTACTTATGTTTTCGCACCCTACATCGAAACGTTACCGTATTAGTACGTGTGGTTTTCAGCTTCCGCACTTAGATGTAGCTACACACCTCCACACCCTGGTTGACCGTACACAGCACGATTATGATATGATATACGCTTTGTTCACGCTAGCGTACACTATGCATATTCATTTATATATAAACAGCCTAGTATGCGCAAATAGTCTTATTACATACACGCTAAACTTGTCCATAAGTCATTGAACTTAGCCGATATTTTACATGATACTGTGGTCAGACACACGCCACAATGTGCACAATACATTTATAGTAATTTAAATTAATATCCACTCTTGCAATTAGTGGTAAGCCGGTTTCATATTTCTCAACAAAATCTAATGATAATTACTAGACTCGTTGCAAACAGCAATATGTTCAGTATGTCATAATAATGTACACACGTTTCGGTATGTCGCATAAACCATGGGTGTTTACTACAATGTAAACGATATTTAGCATGTATTTACATATACTTTACACTGACTTGTTTGAGAAACGTAACTGTACATTCGTTAGTTCCGTTAGCTACGCGACGGCTGTGCTTGCCCGAACATAATACATGTATAGCAACACGGATTTACTGGAAGGGTATTAGAGGCCTATCCTGGGATTGTCTCGTTACGTTTCGTACAGGCGGAACCCCAGCTTCGCTCATAACTCGACATACTAGTGATCGTCTGTAGCAGAACTTATGTAGGCAATGTACGCGCTGCACACAGTTTTATCGTATTATACCTGCATCTGATTTAGCTGCCTGTGTGGTTAGACGTGTTGCCACGTCTGCACTGCGGCTATTACACCCTCGTGCGAGACTCGCCTCAGCACTGGTCACTGAGCTGCAAGTAGTGAAGAGGGCTGTGTCATATAAAACCTTGATATTGACACTCTGTATCGTGCTAATGGTAATCACCTCCCTAATATTTGTAATGATATTTTCATTCATATAATTAACGCAGCAAACGATACATGCTGTTACTATGTCAGACCAGTGAATGACGGTTAGTCTATCTCAATACCGGGACGAATACAGATAAACATTCAGCATAACCACTCATAATTGGCGGAAATTTGTTTCAGTTAGACAAATTTTGTGGCGGAATGCTGCGGGTGGTGCATATCGCACTACATGTATTCGAACTACACTGTAACAAATCGGAACCGTAGGACGTTGTTCGTGTTCTAAAATAAAACACCAAATATCATCTGCATGGTGCATTTTCAAAACACCATTGTTGTCATGGTGTTTACAATTGTAGAGTCGTTTTGTTTTAGAACGGCGACGTTTTGCTTTACAACACCATACACTGTGGCAACGTCGAAGGCGTGATAGAAGAAAACAGCAGGCGTTTTAGAGGTCGTTCCAATCAAGCACGACTTGTGGAATTACTCAGAAAAAATCTCTAACCGAATAAGTCTGCGCACCTAAGGCTTTCCAAACAAATTTATATGCCATTACCATCTTCATATTCAGTCAAACGTTCCTGAATATTCAACGCAGGTCAAAGCCGGTTGTGCAGGTACGATGTCATAACGTTCTGACGTAAGTGACGTAAATTGTGTGATGTATGACATCGCATGCGTGTTTGCAACGTCACATTTGTTTCGGCTAATGCTGCGCATCTGGTAGTGGAAACAAAATGGCGAGCAGCATACTGGATCAGCATAGCAAAATTGGTATTAAGCTTGAAGCAGAACTACCCAGTAACATCATTGCAGGTTAGTTTCTTCGTTTAACAGTTAATTTAGTAAATAAGACAGCTATTCCATCAGCAGGATCTGAGGATTTTACACATTTTATACTATATTCGGAATAACTTTCTACCAAACTATCGGAATGTGATAACATTGTGACACAGTGTAGCAATTAATCAGCTTGTTTATTTCAAAATCCACATATTTTATTATAACATACGCAAGGCTAGTACTAGTAAAACCCATACATATATAAAATTGTAGTGTGTCAAATACCACAAAATTGTGTGTATTTGTCATGCGACACTGGTAGATAAATAGTAGTAGATAAAGCACTGATAAAGTACCTGTCTTTGGAATTGTGAGCAGTAAAGTGGTTTATTACACTCTAGCAACTTATTTGCACGGGTTTCGCTGTGAGAGAAAACCCGTATTAATCAACTCCTTACAAATGATACACGGTGAAGAGAACACCTGTAATTGCGCGCCTCTTTTCTTGGAAACCACGAGCTACCATGCAAACTTTAATGTATTAGCAGATCAAAATAAAGTTATTTGAACATTTGGAAAGGGTTTCGACTAATCTAGAATGTTAATGTGATTGAACACATTCCAAACATGCACTCAAATATATCTGGCTCATAGAAACAGCTGAGTAATTAGGATTTCAAATTGTTTACATAACGTCACATTTGACGTCACACAACGTAACGTCAAAACGCGGGAAAACACGTCATTGTATAACCATTCATGCGCACATCACAATTCATTAATTATAATCTAAAAAATAGACTAAATGTGCATATATATCCGCTGTAGAAGTGTAATAAATAGGATATTCCATCGTACATGTTTGAATAGCGGAAATAATAAACTCGTGTCCGTCGGCGTCTGTGCTACGCTCACTCGTTACTTACGCGGCAGCCGACGCACACTCGTGTATTATTTACCGCTATACAAAATGTACGATGGAATATCCTGTATGTAATCTCAGATTTTAATGGGTTATATTATCAAAGGGGCATTATAGAATTTTTAGAAAAAAAATATATCAAAAATAGAAATGGATTTTCATCATGGCCCTGCGTAAACTGGCTTAATGGAAGTTATGTGACGATACAAGGATTGCATTGGCGTTCGATAGACGCATTTCTTGTTCATGTTATTTTGGGAGGTGTTCCATAGCAAAACATCTTGTACTGAATTGTGTGTTAAAGCAAAATATGTTACGCGTGCAGGCGTTTTAAAAGTGTAACAAGAGAGGTGTTTTGATTTGAAACATCCTTCATGTTTTGTTGTTAAACATGTTACATGTTCCAAACCAAAACACCTGAAACGTCCTAGACGTTCCATATAAAACACCTGGTGTTGTCTAACCAAACTGTTGGTGTTCCAAAGCAAAACACCTGAGACGTCCGAGACGTTGAATAACAAAACACCTGGTGTTTTCAAACCAAACTGTTGGTGTTCCAAAGCAAAACACCTGAAACGTCCTAAACGTTCCATAACTAAACATCTGGTGTTTTCTGGACAAACTGTTGGTGTTCCAAAGCAAAACACGTGAGACGTCAAACGTGTTCCATAGCAAAACACCTTACACGTGCTGTTTTGAAACATGTTTTAAAAGTGTAACAGAAATGGTGTTTTAATATGTGTGCAATTTGGGAACGTCATTTTTTACAGTGTATCAGCGTATTTCATGTATATGGCAAAGCTACGAAGCTTAGTGTTTACTGGATATTTACGGAAAAAACATAGGTACAGCGGATACAATTGGAAAAATATATCCTAGTTGTCGTATCCAGGGGATACAAATGCAATTTGACAACTACATCCTTGGCAAAGTTACAAAGCTTAGTGTTACCCGGATATTTACGGTAACGGTATTCCGGCGGATACATATTAGCAGCTAAATATGTCCTAATTCTCGTACCCAGTGGATACATATAAACAAGTATATCCTGGTGCTCGTATCACAGCGGATATACTCTCACCCGCAGCATGTCAGCCATTTATGAGTCGTCTGTTCTGTTAATAAGTAAAAGTCGCGGCCATTACTTCCACACTATAGTCCTATTGTTATTGCTACTATGCAATAGATAGTGTTCGCTAACCTATGGGTGTGGACGTGTGTGTATATGATTATCCTCATTCTGCTTAATATATCAACATCAGTAGTCGAGGTGAACGTCATCCGTTGCATAGTCCATGTGTTATGATACACCCCCATGTTACCTACATATAAGTTGGTGCCCCAAAACATCACACTCCAGTGTCGTATAGCCAGAGGCTATACTGCGTTTTAGAAAATTATCATATAATAATTGATAGTCCGTGTTCTGGCGTTTTTTATGTATGATTAGCTACATTATATCATATGTTCTACTTCGCATTGTCAGTTCTCTGTAAAACGCCAGAAGGGGTGAAACTCCCTGATGGCTGAAATTGAAAAAGGTAGCGGAGTTGACCACTCCATGTGCGATACCGTATCGAAGCAGTGTTTTACATACATGTTATACATATATTCATATTTGCGAATCAATTATATGTGTATCCAAGGGTGATCAGGAATACAACGGGGCCTTAAAGTCGTGTCAGAACATAACTGTGCATAATGACTTCATTCGAAAATACATGCATTGTTAGAAAATAGAACTAGAATATAAATAGAATCAGTTTGGAAAAGGATCGGACATTTAAAACTAAAGGAAACATAAATTAGAAGAAAACCATGATTTGTTTTTCATTTTGGAGCGCTATGTGTGAGGTTTTATGTCGATTAACGGTAATAACTGCAACAACAGGTAGCATTATGCCTGAATTTTTCCACATATAATTTAATTTTACCATGGAAGTGTAAACAACGGTATGTAAATACGTTATTCGGCCCCAGTTTGCGCAATCAATTTTAGCACGCGAATATCAGTTTCAGCGATGAATTTCACATCAAGATAGATGCATTTCAAAAAGCTATACAATGGGTAGGGGTAACTCGAAAAATAAGCGTCGTACAGAAGCCCGTCCATAGTGCCCGTTTCTGCCACAATAAGGATCACATCCATCTGTGCCAACCAAAGCATGTTTGTAATCGTTGTACAATAAATAAAGTTTCAACTTTTATATTTCTACATGAGATACATTATGCATAAAAATATAGAGGATATTCCATCGTACATTTTGAATAGCAGGAAATAATACACCAGTGTGCGTCGGCTTCCGTGTAAGCAACGAGTGAGCGTAGCGAACGTGTTGCTTGCACGGACGCCGACCGACACGAGTGTATTATTTCCGCTATTCAAACATGTACAATGGAATATCCTATTTATTACACTTCCACGGCGGATATATGCACATTTAGTCTATTTCTGAGATTAAAATCAATAAATTGTGATGTGCGCATGAATAGTTGCACAATGACGTGTTTTCCCGCGTTTTGCCATTACGTTGTTTGACGTCAAATGTGACGTCATGTAAACTTTATGAAATCCAAATTGCGCAGCTGTTTCTATGAACCAGATATATTTGAGTGTAGTCGAAATCATTTCCAAGTATTCAAATAACTTTATAACATTTTGCATGGTAGCGCGTGGTTTCCAAGAAAAGAGGCGCGACATTACGGGTGTTCTCTTCACGGTGTATTATTTGTAAGGAGTTGATTACGGGGTTTCTCTCACAGCGAAACCCGTGCAAACTGAATAATTTGCAAGAGTGTAATAAATCGTGAAGGCGGAATAAGTACACGTTGTAGTTCACATATTGGATATTTATGGAATTAAATGCGATGGATCGCTAGCGACCGCAGAATTTAGTTCCTAAAAAATCAATATGCGAACAATAACTGACTTATGGTTCAGTCAGGTTTACAACGCAATCATGATGTCCCATCCGAGTACTGTTTTGCCATTTCCTGTCGAACGGTTAATCATTACAGCTGGTAATACACAACTTATTGGGGTTAAACGTTGCAATATCTGAAATAAGTGGAGTACAATACTTTCCAGCAATTGGCCTACCTAGAAATTAGGGTGAATTATAATTGTCAGTATTGATTTACAGAGGAAATTCGCAAACCATTAACAGGGAACAATATCATAACTTTTTTTCATAATGTTTGACCAATGTGGACACTGGCCAGCTTCCACATTTATGAGGTTTGATTTCAACCCAATCGCAGATTATTAGGAACCTCGCTATGCATTGACCGAATACACGCTGACTGCTAACAACTAGTGTCGTATCCCACATTGACTTGATGCGTATATTAGGCTCACGATTACGTTCATTTTTGAGGTTCTATTGTTTGAACGGCGTCACATGACAATACTGAATGACGTTAGTGTAATGACGCAACGTAAACCAGTCAGGATCCTTTTCTACGAAAACGACGTTATGTTTGATAATTCTCTACTATAAAACGTTAACTGATATAAACTATAATATCATGCATGCGTCCTCTGATATCAAGTTTATCAGACTCGGCTTGGAAACGGTAGGAATTCCTCGGCGAGCCGAGAAATTCCTACGCGTTTCCTAGCCTTGTCTGATTGATTAACTTGATATTAAAAGACGGTAGTCTGGTATTCTACATGTATTATAGATTTCATTGGCTGACATACCTCGCTCTGAAAAACTAACCTGACATAACGGAGAAACATTGGAGTATGACGTACGTGATCCCGTGCAAAATGTAGCAGGGCGACAACAAATTTCCTATCCGTCTACCAGTCATAATTATTGTCTGTACACATTCCACGGTTACCGTTATTAACAAAAGTGTCTCACTGTATAATCCTGATGATATCACTACACATGTACCAATACAAGAAACATTACGTCTATATATATTCAGGGAACATAGGTAATGACGGCGTTGTCAATGATACATTCTATAAGGGTACTTCCTAGTAACTGATCTATAACAGCATGTAATTAACGGCATAATTATATGTTTAGTCGCCTTTCGAGAAGCTGTGCGATTTTCTATAGCTGTTGCTAACGTATGACGTAAGTGACAACTCCGCGAAAGTGTGGTAGTGTCTTGAATATGTGGACACTATTGTTTTCTATATCTGCCATCATTTTAAAAAACGAGAGACAGTTTTGTAACGTTGTATAAATGGGATAACGTATGTTTTGTTATGAAGGTAATCCGCTATGAAACAAAGGGAAACAATGTTTGTAAAGCAATTGTAAAGATCCGCAAGAAAGCGGAACGGGCTTGAGAGAAATTATGGATCATATGTTCTTCCTGGTCGATATCTTTTCTTTCGTTTTCTCAACAATGCATAATTGTGACCCCTGATTTGAACCGGTAACAACATATAATTATGTTCATATTTTTTGTTCGTGCAAACAATTTTGTAGCTTCATCATAATTATGTTTAATGACTTCGTTCAATAAAAATTCAATATGTGAACGATGACTGACTTAATTTTTGAAAACACATTGTCGCGTGGCTCCGCCTATACATTTTGTAAACGTGATTTCGAATAACTATACTAGTATGTGACTGTTGGGTGACACCGAAGGTCCCCAGGGTGTCTGGCTTACAGAGGTTTCACTGTAAATGAGACATTTGATCATTCTGAGCCATAGGTATGTGCTATGCGATCACAAATACACATTATCACATGAGATAAATCACCAAGAAATTCATAAAAAAAACTAGTTTACATCTAGCTCTGCACCGGCGCACGAACCGTACCTAGTTACCCCACCACAAGTGTGAGAGTGGACAATAAACACAGCACCACGAGCCCACTCACTTGGAGCGCGTTTCACTAAACTTCCTACGACTAAAATGTTCTAAGTCTGTCAATTTCACATTAACAACGTTTTCTTGTAAACAATTATTGAATTTACATTTATTGAACATTTGCAGCCAATGTTTCAATGTAAATCAATTAATTGAAATTTCCAGATGATGCTAAATTTGTAATTACGCACATTTTAGTCGTACGAAGCTTAGTGCAACGGCCCCCAACTTTCGTGCACTGTACGAAATCAGGGAGTGAGGAGTCAGTTTAATAGTATATTTATTTAGTCATATGGCCGATTCTTACACATGTGGATACATCGGGACAGGCTGTAGGTTAGGTTACACAATAATACTCTTTTTACTATATAACGTAACATAATATCCCATATGGCGTGTAAAGCCCATTGTTCACTGCTTACAATGTTTACATGAATGGTGCAGAACCGACTTTTATCCCGTCAACACAGTGCCTATGTGCCGTGAAACACGGTGCCGTGAAACATTTTTGATATCCAGTCAATACTATTTTTGCATTTTACAGCCATTTGTAGGTGTTGACGGGATAAATAGAATAGTAGGTTAGTGCAGTGAATTTTTTCCCATTCACGGCACTAACATACTATTCTCTATGTAACAAACATTTTACCGGTCTGTACTGTATCTAAAGTGAAACACAGGTTCACTTGCTCATAATAAGCACACACCCAGTGTAGTGGGTGGTTGGTCGGGCGAACGAGACGGCGTAAATTAACGGCATGGGTTCCTCCTTGTAGGAATCACGATTTGCCTGGTTTGGCCCTCAGGTACGTTTTTATCTTTGGCTCTTTTGTTACATGGGAGGTGAATTGAGTTATTGCCCATTATAAAAGTAGTGGTACGATATATGTATGTGTATTTCCACGTATTATATGCGATATACAGTAATGGGATGTAATAAAGAGTATTTGAGTTGAGTTGAGTTGAGTAAGATTATTACTGATCCTACTGCTTTTGGGAGGGACTAAGTGATGCTGGTGTGGCGAGGACCTGGCATCAGATCAGGATTATTCTGATTTCCTGGCTGAATATATAGTTTTGTTATTGTAAATATTCAGTTCTGATTTTGGGATTTTCCCCCCATTTGTACATGTACTTGAAGATGTAACATGTACTTGTACAGGTAATATATGGGATTCAGTACTAAGCACATTGACCCGGCCTTAAATGACCCTAGCTGTTGATAGGCCGTTAAACCCCAACAAACAAACAAATCCAGTGTCCTGTGACCACTCTAGTTTTATTAAATTGTAACCGGCTCCAACACTGCTTACAGGTGATGACCATACTGTGTGAGTATATGTTTGATCGTTTCAACACTACATACCTGCATAGTGGTACAGTGGAACCTCTCCAAACCTGATACATGTACCCTGGGGGGTCACCAGGGTGTCCGGTTTGGAGATGTTCCACTGTAAATTAGACATGCGAGCACTCCATGACACATTGTAGTTTTTTTGCAATAATGAAAAGCCACTATAATCAGATGTACATAACAGCGAAACACATCCGAATTAATCATCATTATATTCCCGCGTGTCCTGGTTATACAGGTTCCACTGTATTGGCAAATCATCGTCTCATCTGGACCTGCACTCTTTCCAAGTAATATTCATATTTTTTAGAACAAAAACACCCCCTTTTCATAAATGACCTAGACTGAAAAAATAATTGTGTGACGGTTGGATTGGTTGCAAAATTAACATATAAAAATCTATGCCAGTTACTTCGAGGAGAAATTGTTACATACCCTACAGATGTGCCTTAGCATGTTTCTTTAAGCAGATATTCAAAACAGTTGATCAGGGTCTGTGACATAACATCATCAGGACTATGTGTACCTACTTGTGAGCATCCGCTTGATCCCTTTATGACCACATTTATGGTATTCACACCGATAACCACATCACCGTTTCCACCTGCAGTTTCCCAACTGCCTCAGTATCTATCGTTCGAAGCAGTGTTGAGCAATGAAGCCCAGATAGCCGAACATACGGACGTTATACCGATAAAACCTACAGCCATTCCGGCGACATCATCAACGCGTGCTATTACGGCGGAACCGGAGCTACACCACCGTCTGCGTTAATGTTCATGCTCATCAAATCCATATTCTTGATTGCGAGTTGAGATTGCCAATTGATGTTCAGAAACTTTGACGTCTGGGCAAGATTAACGCAGGCGGTTGTGTAAAGACCACCTTTGAATTACCTGTCTGTAGCAGTCACGCTTTTTGGTTTTTCCAAGTATTAAATTACTACATAAATTAACCTGCGAACAAAGACCATCTGTGACCAAGGGCCAGAAGTATCTCTTCCCATGGCTGGCCTTTATTCCACCAAGACAACACATGTGATCTTATTTTTGAGGAGTATCTTGGTCATTTATCTTAGGTGATTATGTATGTTCGTGATCACTTAGCAAACAACTATGGCACAGAGTGATCAAATGTAGTGAAACCTCTCTAAGCTGGACACCCTGTACACGTTATGGGTATAATCTGGGTCTATAATGTTGGTTAACATGTGCCCAGTCTTACCATAAAATATATAGTAAATAAGGGGTCCCGACCACAGCACCTACTTTCTCATCAGCGTACCTGTTTTTAGCTACCCACCCACCCAACGCCCACTTTATATACATATAAGTTTGATCTTTTAGCCCAAATAAACCGCTATTTTGGACAAAAACACAAAAATGTACTAAACTCACTTACAAGACCACCCAATTCCCCAGATTTAGTGCTTATTTTCACAAAAAAAAAAAAAAAAATCGTGTACTTTCATCCATGAAAGGTTTTACAACTTTTATATGTTTATGTTTTAAATTAACTAACGCTCCACCACAGGAAACACAGATTTGCTATTTAGTAGTTGTGCCGCCACCACATTTTAGGCATTCTCTTATTTTACTTTTATCCTTTTTAAGCCACCGGGTTTCGAAGAAACGGGTGGCATATAGTGTTTGGACCGTCCGTCCGTCCGTCCGTACGTTCATGTCCGTCCGTCCGTCCCCCCCCCCCCCCCCCCTCCGTCCGTCCGGGGGTTTGAGAGCTTAGGGGCGGGGTTGGGAACAAAAGATTCCTTTGTAATATTCCGTAAGCTCATAAACTCTATTGTTGTTTAGGGGCTTTTTCTTTGTTCTTCAAACAATGGAAATACCCCACAAACCCAAAATGTTGGAACGTCCGTCCGTCCGTCCGTCCGTCCGTCCGTCCGGGCACACATTAGGGTACTTATGGGGTAGGGGGCGTGGCCTAAGACAATAGAAGACAATGGAACTTATTACGTACCCCGTAAGCCTATTGTGTCTTACGGGGTATTTCCTTTGATCTTTTATATAGCAAGTACCCCCTAAGGTCCGAAATGTAAGTTCGTGCGTCCGTCCGTCCGTCCGTCCGTCCGTGCGTCCGTCCGTCCGTGCGTCCGTCCGTGCGTCCGTCCGTCCGTCCGTCCGTCCGTCCGTCCGTCCGTCCCGTCCGTCCGTCCGTCCGTCCGTCCGTCCGTCTGTTAACCGAAAAGTGTGACGGACAGACGGACGGACAGACAGACGGACGGTCCAAACATTATATGCCACCCGTTTCTTCGAAACCCGTTGGCATAAAAATATAAAGACGATCAAAATTGTCTGATAAGAAAGATAGTATACAAAATCAACTTACAGAGAAGGTAAAAGAGTTAAAATGATTAAAATTTAAACTTGGCCTTACTGTAGATGTATACAAAGATGATGGTGAAGAAACAAAACCAACAACAGGAGTATTTTATAGCGAACAATATGTTATCTTGAATTCAGAGAAGTGAATTTTACGAACAATCGTCTTCACAAATTCCATAAATTATCGAAAACTTCACAAACACGGCTACAGGTATGATGATTGACCACTGTAATAAATTATATTAACATATAACAAAATACAAACCATTAAAAGGTTCTTCCTATATTACTCTACCTAGATATAGCAAATGAAAAATTAAAGCAATAATTAGTGTTAAAAATAATGATGACATATGCCTTATACACGCTATAAACTCAGCTCTTAATCCTGCTTCGCAGTTCTCAGATAGACTATCATCTTATCTTAAACCGACTATACAAACTAAGGGAATTGATGTTCCAGTCCCAATTTCTTAAATTCCAAAAGTAGAAAAACAAAACAATTTAGAAATTAATGTTTATGGGTATACTATATCACTCAAGAAAATAAATGTTGATATGTTCCTTTATTTCATTTCAGAACAAAGCTAAATAAATAAAAATAATTAATTTACTCCTAATATCTGATGATAATGAAGATTCCGGCAATGAAGAAATCAAAACCAAATATCATTATTGTTGGATTAAACACCTAAATAGACTACTATATAACCAAAATAAATGTAAAAACAAAACATACTTCTGCAACCGCTGTCTCTACGGGTTCTCACAAGAAGGTTTACTCATGAAACATAATGAAGATTGTTAAGGCATTAAAAAGATCACCACAAGAATACAAATGTCATCAAATAATCACATCAAGTTAAAAAACTATCAAAACCAAATGCCCGTGCCATATGTCATATACGCCGACTTTGAAAGCAGAATCAAACCTTTAATAAGATTTACCATGTGTTACAGTACATAAATGGTGATATTGGTTGATATAGGTCGTCATTCGCAGTGCATAAAGCAAAACATACCATATTGAATATCTGAAACATCATCTAAGACACGGGGTCTTTAACGGTTACATAGTCACATTGACATTGAGGATCGTCGTTTTACAGTTTAAACACTGCAATATGTTTGTGAGTCCTATACTCCATAGTATAAACTAGTTGTATAAATACGTTTATCGAACTTGGAAGGTCACCATGTACTTTCCTTGACGTTATTATATAATTAGGGGAATTTGCCGGTTAAACAACGTGCTGTCACGGATGGATGCCAAGGGTTCATGGTACTACGTGGTTTATTGTTTTGGTTGCGGTCATGAGTTGTGAACCTTAGTTTTCATCAATACAACTGCTGTTTGTTCCTTTAAAAAATGACCGTGTTCTAACCGATGACATTACGAAATGACACTACATCAACTTTAGCAGCAAGCGATACATATGTAGCTAATCAGAACAGTGTGTATACAAATTTCACAGATTCCACAAGCAAAATAAGTTCTGCCAAGTACAAACTCTACAAACTGTTCAGACTAAAGACACAGGTAATGCTGCTAAAAGTGATATTATCTGACTCATCGAGTTAACGGCAGGAACAAATGGAATGGCGAACGGTGCAGATCCATAGGTATACAATCGCACTTTTAAGACGTGACAATGTTTGTTCTGGACGACAGAGCAGCCATATTTGAAGGAGACTAAGATAGCCTTTGCATGAGCGTAGCATGTTCTAATTGTTTGAACATAATATCACTGTTACAGTTGATGTAGGACGGTCAGATTGGACCGATTGGACCGGTTGTGACGTCACTTGCGGTGGTGGTAGACAACACAGAGCCCGGATGTGCAATAACCCAGTAAGGACGGCGTATGGTGCCAACTGTAAGGGTGATTCGACTGACAGAAGATCCTGTAATGAAGATACCTGCAGATCCATGTACATGTACTACCGATTTCTTATTACTTACATATATATAATATTTTGTGGAAGTGTAATAACATGGTGTATTAAACATATCATTAGATACCGGTGTAATAAATAAATTTATTATTTGACATTGATTCTCGATCAATAAAAGCATAGCAGTTCGTCTCAATTAATCACATATTGCGACTATTTCTCCAATATCTACTAAATGCATTGAAGTTAATTTCATTAAATGTTCCTATGCGTAAAACATTATACGTCAAACCAGACGTCACGGCTTGTTGTCCGAAATTCACATGTCACACGTCCTGTTCAGGCGTGTATATGTGCCCTTCGGTTTGTGAAACGGCCAATAACGTAGTACTACTATAACATATGCCGAAAGTGCATATGAGCGGAACTTTCATTGAAAAATTCATACATACGCGAAGAAGGCGGGGCAAACAATACGTAAGTTATATTTCACATGTCGCTCGAAATAATTTATTTAAAAATCAATATGTGAACTAAACCTATTACTAATGACTAGTTGACGGACTGTGTGCGAGACTACAGTTTTACGTTATGTCATGTTTGTCCACAGTTTGCCTGTTTCGGGCAATGTGCCATATAATATACATTAAGTTTCGCAAAACTGTAAACATAACTCTGCGTATATCGGGTAGATAAACAATGACCCCAACATGCAAATGTGATATCAAAGAAACTATGAATACTAATTAAATGCAGTAAGCTTTCTCATAGCATCGCTTTATGCAATTCTAATAATGTGGTAATAAGAACGAAAAGCATGATCGAAAACCTAACATGCAGAAGTTAATTGGTTGGTGGTTGATCAAAAGGTGTATGGCTACTTAAATAGATAATATTATCAGTTGCAGTTTTCATTTATTTTTGGAACTGTATACCTTCAGACGTTCGTGAGAAGTATTGCATCATAGGGGTCAAAATTGCAATTCAACTGTAACGGAACAGTTCCAGAGTGACAATACCCTACAGAAAAATTAATGCAAATTAGGAATGAAAACTAAGCAGATTAGCCGAATGAATGTCAGACATGCGAGTTCGTATACTGAAGAAACATAAACACTCAGTTTCCTAATCAGATATATTTCAATCAGCCACAATTAACACAGACATTGAAATCAACATTACATTAGGCCGTTACGAGCATGCATAAATATAATTTAATTTATAAAAATACAAACATACATCACCGAACGTGATGACACAACAAACCATAAACTCAGCGAAATTGAGGGTGAGTGGATAATCTATCTGAATATTCTTCTATACCTATTACATGTACACTTGCTAGAAGTTCAAATTGGTCACCCTATAACGTTTTTAGACAAATACCATATGTAATCAGTATAAAATGTGATGTATATGTAGTACTAATTCATTAGCAAGGCAATGCAGAAATATTGTATTAATGTAGTATGCGATCACTCAAAAATAGTTGATCAAAGTCGACCACTCCCGCATGATTATGTAAAATTCACACAAATTACAACATTTCCAGGTAGAATACGGCGTGTGTCAACCCAAGCATTAATTACAGCCAGACACTGACGTCTCATAGAGTTTACGTGATTCCGTAGCTCCATAAAAGATCCGGGCATTTGGCAGGTCATAGTAATGCTAGTATGCGATTATCCCGTACAGCTATCATTAGACCGCGTACTACATGACATGGCGCATTGTCTTGCACTACTCATGTCACGATTTGGCAACCACATGTGGAGCAAGGACAGGCACAATAACTTGCTAGTGGTATCATTGGGTGTTGATATTCCCTTGTATATCCACTAGCCGTGTCTTGGTATGTAGCGAAATACCAGCCCATACCATGATGGACCCTCTACCGTAGTGGTCTGTCTCTGCAGTGCAGGGCTCCACGAACCACTCCCCACGCCTACGGTACACGCGCAGATGTCACTTATTCCGACGCAAATTAAACAAGGATTATATCAGGATATGATTTGAACTGACCTAAAGCATTTTACAATCAATCTCTTTCAAAATGCATTATCAATTCTGATATAAATTATTGTATTCCTTTACGACATACATACAGCATTGTGAGTCGATACTAAACATTAATTTTGATTCACATTATAATATGCTGTTAAGCAAATGTTACAGCCATCGATACTACATATAATACAATTGGAAGCTGTTTTCTCACAGTGGTGCTCAGCTAGTACCCTTGACCGTTTGATCTTAATTTAACCCCCCACCCCCCCCCCTATTTTGATTAATATACTATTTACGACTTTTGCCTAAATGTGCACTGTCTTGTAGCACCACAGCCCATCTGAAAATCTGGCATATTCTTGTCATCCGAGTGAGTGTAGTCACCCTCCATCTCATTCCTGAGGATTTGTCTTTTTCTCCGTCCTTTAACTAGCAGTATGCAGTAATATGTTGGCAGAAATGCATCCTCCCTTCTATAACTTCCATATGATCAGACTTGTTTTGGCATCTGTTGCGATTGCAAAGCCCACACAACACATTCCTTTTCTTCCTCTGAAATCCCTTGTTCGCAAAATAAAAATCAAACTCTGCTGCGATAAATAATTTCAAAACAAATGTTTCGTAAGTTGTCGATTTGATTTCTTACCCATAATTGAGGGGGTTAATCTCTGTCTGGATACGTGATTTTCAATTGGATTTTGCTTGCTTCTTGCTATTTTATTCAACATACTAGTAATCAGACTCCGTTGAATTTTCTCCAAGTTCGTCATAACTGGATTAATTTGAAAATCACCATCTTCTCTGGAACATAATTCATATTCATTCAAATGTTTTAGCACGTTGTTCTTCCATTGACGGTTTTTTTCTGCCTTAGCTTTCAACTAGTTTCTTGCTCCTTTTACCCGGTACACCTCCTTCTTACTGCTTTCAAGTTGCACCGTTTTATTTTTCCAACACTGTTGCTATCAAAGTATTAATACTATTTTAATTGAAATGTATCAACTGCAGCCCAAGAGCGGCGATGTCGCCAGATGTGCATACTGAATAGTATTGCCAAACCCTTTCAGTAGCACGCCTTTAGATATGATTATCATTTCAATATACTTATATAGATCTAAGAGCATGTATATAGTAGCACAGGCGCCACCAACAATGGACCTGGTGTCCTATATGTACGCATGCTGTTGATCTGATACATTGTATACTGTATACCAAAATTGACTTTATCAATTCGTTGGTTAATTTTATACAAGTTTATTTAGTATGAAACGTCATTGTCTTCGAAAACGTAATGTGTGATAACTACCCACTAATACATTGTATTTTGTGACAACTTATAACTAGTGTTATATACGCTGTGTGAAGTCGCAAAGTATGTCACTTGCAGTCTTTTACTGCTATTATTATGGATCGCTGAAGCTTTTCTAATATCTACCCAATATGTGTTAGTATTCCTTTTGTGTCAGCTATCAGAAACGGAACTTCTAAATTGCTTCTGATCAGTTTGTGGCGACCGAGAACGGACCTACGGAACTGCCGAGGCCGGCTGCGAAGACACAGTACACGGTATGACGATTTGCAACTATAAATGCAGACCAGGAATGTCATTCCCACGAGGAGTTCGCTCCATCTTCCAGTATGAATGTGGGCCATCAACCGACTACGCATGGTCCCTAGTTACAGAGGATATGCCAGAGTGTCAACGTACGTTATTTCTTTTTAAATATTTTCGTATTGTCGCCGAACAGCGTCGCGCGCCTGTGTCGTTAAGCTGACAACAGCTGATCGCGAATAAGGAAATGTCCCAATCCAAGGACGATAAAACTGACATCAGCGCCAAAAGATGTCTGTTATGAAATATACCCTGTATGGGATAATACGATAACCTTACATGCCAAATACACTTGTTGCCGACAAAAATCGTTTTAACTCCTAAATTAGGTTGGTCCGATGAAGGCGATGTGGCCTCGTGAGTCGTGCTTCATAGTTTTTCGGGACGATTTTGAACGTTTTGTGGAATTAACAATAATCATTGACATGATCGGCAAATAAAACATCTGTTCAATAAACTTACGTGCTTAACTTAAACTTTAAGTATAGTTTTTATCCAAATTTAACGCCTTTTCCCCAGGTTTTGTTGTGTCTGTAGTGATGTCAGCCATCTTGATGTTCGTGTATTGTATCGATTCACGTGCGCGAAATGAGGTTGTCAAGTTAGTATTCCTAATGTACACGCTACAATTTGCATAAACTGAAGCCATCACAGGCGCTCGGATTGTTCAACAAAAAAATTGGAGAGTCGCATTTCATCACACTATCGGTTTATTTAATGATTAGGATGCATGCTTTGTTGAAAGGGTATATAATAAATAGGTTATTGGATTTGTACGGAAATATATTTCGTTCGTTCGGCGAACCGACTCGCTTTCGCCAGCCGAATGAACTCGTACACCGAAATATATTTACGTACAAATCCAATAACCTATAAATATTACCCATTTTATAGAATATTGTCACAACTTGTTTCTTTTTATGTGTTGTAGATTTTATGTTTTTTTATAACATTCGTTAACATTCTTTACCCTTCTCTTCCAGTGTTCCGTTTCTTGTTTCTAGGGTGCACGGACATATTACTCTATTGCGCAAATATCTGGCAAAAGGCAATTTCTAGTGTTCATTGATTCATTGTCATCTTTACATCAACTGTTGTTCAAACCATATCTACATAATTCGCTCATTTGTCATATATATAAGCCACGTCACGCTAAATCCGGGCTTGTTGACAAAATGATCAATGACGCGTGGTAAAAACACAGAGTCTGACATAGATATGTATTTGCTTACGTGGAATTCAGACAAAAACTGCAGACATTACGTTGCAGAACATACGATATTAAGTACAATTCATACAACACTTTTAGCCACGGATTGAACTGGTTTGTAAACGCATTGAATAAAGTCAACAATTTCTTGTGGATGATGTTTACCCAGTGTTATTCCTAAATGACGGCAATAATATTCCATTCCACATATATACATCAGTTTTGTGATTTACTCAACTGAATATGTATTTTTGCGAAAAACGAAACGGAATAATGGTTATTCAATCAACTCTCGAGATGTTTAGAAACAACCTACCTATGATAAGCGTGGCTTGATATCTGCTTTCCCGGAAATTTCAGCTGTATTCTTACGAATAGCCTCACAACTTTGTGTAGATATTGCGTTTGCAATTTTCTAAAATTAGCACACGGGATCATCATGGTCATATCCCGAACTACTAATCATGTGTATATCTACATGTTATGCACATATGTGAAACTCAGCTATGGGCTGTTTTTCAAGATAACGTGAGACAGTTATTACACATAACTGGTAGAGGTTATGTTTGTCAAAAACAAATTCGAACTTTGTTGAATGTCAACATAATTTGAGGAAGTTATTCGAAATAGCTGTCAGGGGTTATTCTAATATAATGCATGTCTGCCACATTATACATGGTAATTGGGAATTGCATGCACAGTATCAGAAACATAACGAAAATCTAAATGTGTTAGCATATGTGAATCCCATGTATGTTCATTATGATCATGAATGCGTGTGTTAACCAACTCGGGAGTTGTACCAACCACATGTGCTGTGAGCAATGTGTTCATGATTTTCTGAAAACCCGTACATGATGTACAATGCCTGTTCTATTTAGGTAATTTGACTCATGCTTGTCATCATTCTGTGGTTTTTGGGTAAATGTAGCTTGAAGTAGTCACTAAGCACTATTGTAACCCGATAATGATCTTGTTTGCTTGGAATAAGCTGGGTGGGTGTTTCATTGGCGGAATGGCGAACAGTACAGATTATGATCAGACTGTGCGAATGCACAAGCTGATCTGGATCTACACTGGTCGTAAAACCCATAAGCCCCATTTCTCAAGTCACAGTCACATATATAGACAGATACCGTGTCCGCATGCAAAACGTGGAACAGACAGTAGATGTGTATCGTTTGTATTTTTTCTAAATGCCCCTATTCTGATGTATGTATTTACGTAAATTATCCTGATCATGGTATTAGTCGTAAGATATAATACAAATGATGAACATGCCAGATATATAGAGTGAAACATCGATGAACATGTCGTAGAGTTGAGAAAACTTGTTTTTTGTGAAGATGCTGGAGCAGTGAGAGACACAGTTAAACCAATTCAATGAACATCCCAAATTTTTAACATGTTGAACATGTCGTCGAATTATAGGGATGAAACAGAATACAATTCACCATCGCTATCATGATAATCACGGTTATGGCCAAAGTGGTATCAAAATAAACAAGGGAATTAACACCACGCTGTAAACTATAGTTAAGTCAACAATTGATTTTGTGTTACCTCCCTTTTAAATTGTGTAGAAATGATAGATACTGAAATTAACTGATTCAGGTTATCTACAATTTGACAACGGAAGGGAGGAAAATCTCACACAACTAGAAGAAATAACTGTATCAGGTTATTTCGAACGTAACTGAAATCAGTTACACCCCTGACTGCTAATGTTAATACACACTTAGAAGTTTCAGTTGTGGGTATATGGGGTATCGGTTGCCCCCATGTAAATTCGGCAATGGCGGACAAATATATTTTTAAATACGGATCACGTAGCACAAATATAACGATTAATACAGACCCGTATACACACATGCATGCTCCCTATGTCAGGTTATGGCTCAATACATATACATGCGTTTGCGAACATATTAGTTGAACCTATGCTACCCTTATTTATAATGGATGGCCAATGCACAATTAACATACAATGGAAATGGACGTAATGCCTTTGTGGCCCGACAATAATGTCCAATTGCACACAATATAAAGAGGACAACACAAGTATGACTCGTTCGAAAAATCGAGCAATATTCATAGGTCAATGTCCCGTCGTGGGTAAACGTTTTCCGTGGCAGGAGTGAACTGTTTGAACCCCAAGGCCATAGGCCGAGGGTTAATGCACTTCCAGAGTGCCACGACCAACGCTTACTCACGGCTCGGCTGGACATGGTCGAACGTTATTGTTACATTTCTTTCGGAAATATATGGAATTTGAAAATATATGCAGTAATTTCAGTACTTTGATAACATTCAAACAGCTGATTTACACATATATATTCAGGGGCCGCAGTACACGTAGTGTGATTCAGGTGCCCCATCCTCCGCATCAATTTCAAAATTTGAATCAACCGTTGTAAACTGGTGACGTAATGTCGCATTCTAGTTACATCATGAGACACATGCATTACGTAGGTATTGGCTTGGCCCCGAAACGACAGTCGTGTAACATTTCTCAACAGGTGTCCATGCAGCACAACATCTGGGTATAATAACTCATGTTAGCTATAACGGCAACGTCCCGGATAGTCAGCATGATAAGCTCAAATGGTAGCAACATACACGGTATTGTATGTACAGAGGCCAACAGATGCACAGTAACAGCGTCGGTCGCGGCAGAATGCAGATGCAAAATAGATCCAGGCACAACCGTGTCTGTGCACGTTGTCTTCGTTAGTTTATACATGTCCCACACATGTATAAACATTTGATGGGCTGTAGTTCAAACGTTGTTTCCGCATTTGTCCTACAATTTTCGTTAAAGTTGTTTTAGTGTTTTTTTTGGCAAATATCATTGAACATTTTTCAAAATAACTTTCGTGAACAATCGCATTGGGATTAGAAATATAATATAATGGAAATATTCAATTTTAACATTGTTTTTTCTTTTAGGCCATTTGCAGGGCATGTTAATAAGTCAGCGGAGGCGAAATGCTTTCCGCAGTTACTCAAAGCTGGAAATGCCGGCCATATTTTTTGTGGTTTACTAATGGAGTGTTATGGCCTGTGCAGATCCTGATTGATATGCCGGATAAACAGACTGAGATGATCCTAGGCTGGTTGCAAAATTTGTTACGGACCATTTCGTCAGCCGGCTGACCAACATTCATGCAAAATGAAATGCATTAAAATTGTTTCCGCCCACTTTTATCAAGTTTAAAACAACGCGTTTGTCTTTCCAAAAAATATCACTATTTACTTACAATTACTGTTGAATTTTGTTTTTTAAAATGTTCAAATGTGTCATAACTTCAAATGTGTCAAAATTGGACATTGACTACTTGTTGATTTGTGTCGACCGTGTGTATGCAATTATAGTAAAACACGGCGAATATTTCAGAAACTCTGTCAAAAAGACTGCACAAATGCTTTGGAATATTCTTATATATAGTTGCTGTTCAAAATAAATTATGAGTTGAACATTTGTAAAGTGTTATACGAAAGTAAAGGGCTGGCATGTACCTTCCAAATGGTATTTTTGTAATGGTAATGTTTATTGGAGAAGGGCATAAAGATGGCCGACATAGCAACTCCATGTGTCGTATAGTATAAATAACAAGCTACTGTTCACATATGTTATACATATATTCCATCACATTTAGGAAGCAATGATCTTTTAATTAAACAATGATCAAGTATATAATAGAACGGGTCCTTAACACGAAACAAACCTAGCTAACATGGCGGTCTGCCCAACGTCGGTAATTTGAAATATTGGCGGAAATTACGTCAGCTAAGTTCTTGACGTCATGTATCTTGTGACGTCGTTAGACTCCCGAAGACAGGTTTTCGCGCGACGTGGCTCATATATTGTACAGGTAGCGTTGGTGCTCCGTATAGAGTAGCGCTTTTCTTCAGGTCAACTATACGTTCTATAACAATACTATACATATACTGTACCAATACGATATGTTTTCTATACCATATGCATATAATATAAACGTACGGTATGTTTGTACTGTACATACCAACCAATATCGCATAGATATACATTCAAATCGTACGTTTATACGATTGTTACACATGTGTATAATTCTGGTACGTTTGTATCGTACAAACATAACAGATTATGGTATATTCATACCATATCCGTACGGATATATCGTATATACAAACGGATATCGTATGTTTGTATAATATTCGTATAGTACGTTTGTACTATACGATGATACGGTACAAACATACCAATATTATATGATCATAAGATATGCTCATTAAATATACCAATACTATACGAT
This sequence comes from Conchocele bisecta, assembly GCA_029237695.1. Taxonomy (NCBI): domain Eukaryota; kingdom Metazoa; phylum Mollusca; class Bivalvia; order Lucinida; family Thyasiridae; genus Conchocele; species Conchocele bisecta. The sequence goes on from CM055271.1 coordinate 35,644,133, forward strand.
TACGATATGTATACGATATTAGTATATACAAATAGTTAATGAGCAGAAAAGCGCTACTGTAGGTAGTTTATAGTAATCAGCTGATAACCCGCATATAGTCTATGTTATGCATCACGTGAATAACTTTGCATGTCGCATGCGCTCACATGGTAAGGTGGGGCGGTCTCACTCTTGCTATAGACGCCAATACAGCAACACATATTTCTTACTGTGTACTTTATTATTAAATCTAGTAAATGTTCAATTTACAGTTCTGCCGTGAACGTCCGAGTACCAGTCCAAATGAAAAATAATACACAATCCGCCGGTGGGAAAGCTACCGGCCACATGTATCACGATCAGCCATGGCATTTTACAACTTGATTACCATGATTTCCATGATATACACCCGTGCTGACAAACCTGTTTGAGTACGTACTCCGTCTTATGCTCGAAGTCAGAAAACAAATGATTGGTCGATGCCGTGTTTTGCGTAGTCTCGGTATATTTCGAGTACGAATTTGGAGATTGCCCTCAGAACGTTTTATAAGCACTGCGAACAGACCAAACAGCAGGCTGAATTTGTTATACACTGATTGGAAACGGAGCAATACAGGCTTCGTCAGATCGTGAACCAGATAAAAGGCGCCTGGCCGATTGCTGTGAGTTTTAGATGGTCACGTGACCGCAATGTATTGAGAACATGTCTGAGGTAATTTAAATAAACTGGGTTAGCCAAGGGGAATGGTTGAAATTAAATAGTGCAATTATTGTATTTGTTTCTAACTAATAATAAACTCGACAAACTATATAATTTTTATCCCACTCAGTAGCTCACTGTTTCCATGTGTCACAGTGTGATGGGAGGGGCGGGGGGATTAAATGGACTCGACCCGTATCGACGGCTGTATGGTTTATTTTGCGATCTGCATGTAAATTCTAACTGGTCTGACTGGCGTCTCACGGCTGAATGCCTATATCTCACAAACAGTGTAGATATTCAGGTAAGGTAATGCATACACATTCATAAACAATATAACCGTAGTTGTATAGTTCATGAATGGCTGACACAGACTACGCCTTTAGATACAACGTTAAATATAATAATCTGATTTGGTCAATATTTAACTGATATTATTTCGTGCATGTGTTTAATCTCTGCCAGCATATTATTATATAATGATGTGGGAATGCAAATTATGATCAGTATCAACACTGCAGACGTATGTCGCAAAGGCATATTTATCGGCCGGGGCCTACATGTAATAACCATGGGATACATCTATTTACAATTCGCTAGTGGTAGGTCCAAGTTATGGTCAGGTAGAATCGTCTCAATGAGTGGATTCTATATGGCACTAAACTTGACCAGGCCGGGGAATAAATATGGGCACGCATGGAACAGGTAAATATACTCACAGGATGTTCCGCCGCTGATAGTACAACAAATACTACCCGCTAATACTGACTAATATTATTCTCTCATGAACGGGGATGTCTTCATGCACAATGTCAGTGTGTGACAAATGACGGGCCCGCGGCCGGCACAGAATAAATTAAAACATCATTTAATGTGTCGTACGCAATCATTACGTCAATGCAAGGGAATACATTATGTGGAATAATACATGAACCATGTTCATAAAATAGCAAAAGACAGAAGTGGTTACCTGCAATGGTATGAGAACAAATTTACGAACACATGCAAATTCTAACTGGTCTAACTCGCGTCTCACGGCGGAATGCGCTGCGACCTCGTAGATCGCGCCCGAAATTCAAATCCGAACGAGATTCTACGAGAACAATGACATTCAGTCAGAACAATGAAATTGCCACAGGCACCACATACGGCCATAAATAGCCAAAAGTAAACAATGCAAATACTAGTATGTGCTTATAATATATATATGGGATATAGAATAGGTGCGATATAGAATATTATGGGATAGTGTGGGAGGTATAGGTCTATATTTTATATTATAGGGTATGTTTGTAGAGTGTTTTTGGGTTGGGAGAAGTAAATATCGCGTGGTCTAAAACAATAAAACAACTCCGGTTACATATTTCCCCTCTTCGGTAAATGTCGTCCCGACATTTATTAAAATTATTAAAACATATCATGGCAATTACGTAACAACCAGACACATAGATAGAAAATAGAAGTGGACATGTATCAAGAAAGCTCAAATAATCCCGTTAGCATCCATCCCGGGGGTCGTTGCTCTCTTCCGGAACGTCGAAATACGGGATCACCCGGTGCATGTCCCGTATCCGGATCCGGTGTAGTTGGTCCGCTCAGCGGATGTGCGTCTGCTTCTATTGTACTGTTTATAGTACTGTCATCATATTCCGTCTGCATCGTAGTTTCTTGTTCACCTGCAGTTGGTTTCCCTGGTGACTGATGACTGGCATTGGGTTCTACAGTGGATTGAGCCTCACTGCGAACTGAGCTCGTACCACCTGAGGGTATCGGACGTCTTGGTGACGCCAGTCCCAGGTGATCCACCCGACGCTGATGAATGACATAAATGCCGTCATTCACGTCATCGTCAGTCTAAGATTCTGCTGACGTCACTTGATCCGTAGATATACTCACCCCAACTGTGGGTCTACCACGCTCCACTACTCTATGCGCTTCTGCATTTCTCTCAAGGGATATGTCATCATCGGTAGTAGGTAGTGACGAGAAAGGCAATAACAAATTCCTATGCAAAACCTTCTCTATCGCATTTCCGTGCTCCTTACCGACCACATCATGCACATAGACAGGCATTTCCCGGTTCGGCTGGGACTTCACTACATACGGTTCATGCAGCCATCTATTCGCCAGATTGTGCTTCTTGTCCATCCTGACGTTTCTGATGAGCACACGATCTCCTGGCTGTAATCTTGATTCCCGAACTTTGTGGTCGTATAGAGCTTTATATCGGCTCTGTTGTTTCCTGGATTCCTCAGTCGCTCTTTTGCATGCGAAGGATAGTCGCTTCTTCATGTTATCCACATAACCACGTGGTGTATGAGTACTCGACTCTGCTGTGTTCTCTGTCAGGCCAAGGAATGAATCGAGTGCTAGCCGGGGTTGCCTACCAAACATGAGTAAGCATGGACTGTAGCCTGTACTCTCATGCTGGGCACTATTGTAGGCGTGGTCCATTGGCGACACATAAGACTTCCAGTCTTATTTCTGATCCTCCTCTAACGTTCCAAACATGTTGCAAAGTGTGTGGTTAAACCTCTCTGTTATTCCATTCCCCATAGCATGGTAAGGCGCTGTACGACTTTTCTTCACTCCGGCAATCCTACACAGTTCTCTGATCACTTCGGACTCGAACGTTCTTCCTTGATCGCTGTGTAGCATGCTAGGAAAGCCATACTACTGGAAAAAGCAGTCATAGAGTGCATTGGCCGCAGTGTGTGCGGTCTGGTTTTTGGTTGGAATGGCATGTGCCAGTCTGGTGAAGTGATCACAAGAACGTTTTCGTAGCCGCCTTTGGACCTTTCCATACTGAGGTAGTCCATGCATAGGAGTTCCATTGGTGTGCTGGTTTCAATGTTAACCAGATTGGCAGTTCTGTTCGTGGATGGTGTTTTCTTCCTGATACAGATCTCGCAACATTGCACACGTTCGGCGATCTCCTTATCAATTCCAGGCCAAAATCTTTCTTTTATCAGGGACATGGTCCTATCTCGCCCTTGGTGACCCATCTCTACATGGAGTGCCTGGAAAGCAAGTTCCCGATATGCCACTGGGAGTACTAACTGGAGTACTGTCTCATCATGTCGTTGGCACTTTCGGTATAGTACACCGTCTTGTACGAGTAACTTGTTCCAGTGTCTCAATAGTTTATGTGTAGCTAAGTCCTCATGTCGAGTATGTGGTCTAGTGGGGCGTCTTATCCGCGATATCAGTTCCCGTACTTTCAAGATATCCGCGTCCACGTCTTGTTCCAGTTTCCAGTATGGTGGCTCGCTGAACCCCGTTGTCTCTTCAATGGGAATGACGTCACTGTAAACAGCTGGTCTGACCGGAGCGTTGCATTCAACAAGTGGTACATCACGGGACATGTCCTGAGATGCGTTGCAGATGGCCTTGACCGCCTCAGTAAACACTTCAGATATATGTTGATTCTTCTCTGGCAATCTTGACAGTCCATCCGCATCTGCATTGCTCTTGCCGTTCCTGTAAACAATGTTGAAATTGTATTTGCCCAATGCCGTGATCCAGCGATCACCAATGGCTTGGCCGACTTCAGCACGTATGTTAACGGATTGGTGTCGGTCCTTACTCCAAATTAATTGCCATACAGGAAGTCGTGAAACATCTCTGTGATGGAACACTTCAAAGCCAGGAATTCAAGCTTGTAGGTGGGGTAATTCCGTTCCGCATTCCGGAGGTTCCTGCTGGCATACGCAACGACCTTCTCCACTCCATCTTGATTCTGGTAGAGGACAGCCGCGCCCAACCCATCGCCAATTGCATATGTATGCACGATGAACAGCTTGCTGTAATCCGCGTAGGCAAGGATGGGTGGAGTCGTCAATTTCTCAATCAGTGACTCGAATACAGCCTACTGTGCCTATGCCCACACCATTGTAACTGCTTTCCTGGTCTTCTTGGCCTTCTTATTTGTAGGGTGGCCTATCAGAAGGTCGTTGATTGGTCTTACATTCTTGGAATAATCCCTGACAAATCGACGATAGTACCCGGCGAACCAAGAAATCTGTTTCTACCCCTTCTGCAGACACTATATGCCCCAGATATTGTACGCGGTCCATGGAAAATTCGCACTTTGAGCCCTTCAACTTAAGAGTGTGCTGCTGAAGTCTCTGGAATACAGTTTCCAGCTTCACGAGGTGTTCATCAAAGGTCCTGGAGAAGATGATTATGTCGTCTAGATATATAAGGCAGTCTCGAAGGTGTAGATCCATCATGCAACGCTCCATCAATCTTTGAAACGTATTTGGTGCGTTCGTCAATCCAAAGGCCATCCGATTACACTCGTAGAATCATAATGGTCCCACGCTGAATGCAGTCTTTGCTTTGTCTTCTTACTTCATTGCCACTTGCCAACATCCAGAGCATAGGTCCGATTTCGAGAAGAAACGTGATCCCGCTAACGCGTCTATAGTGTCATCAATTCGCGGAAAACTATACGCATCACGGACGGTTCTGCCATTAATCCTTCTAAAATCTAGAAAAAAAGCGTAGACTCCCATCTTTCTTGCGTATGGCTCCAGCAGCAAGCATTTCTTTGAGGTGTTCACGGACTTGCTCATACATACCAGGCGGCATACGACGGTATGTGCCCTTGAAGGGTGTGTCATCAGTTAGTGTGATGCCATGCACCACTATATCAGCACATCCAATGTCTGTAATGCCTTTACTGAAAACATGTGTCCACTTCCCGACCAGATCTTTGGCCTGTTGACTCTGTTCCGTTGTCAGGCAATCGGAATCCACCTTGATGCCAAATTCATCTAAATCCTGGTCTGTAACGAGGATCGCAGTCTTCGGTGTCGGTCCGTGTTCATCCGGTCCCAGTATGACATAGCTATGGGTTTAACTATGTTCGAGGACAAAGTAAAAAACTCCAACATCCAGCTAATTCTAAATTTAATAATGTTCTAAATACGTGTAGAAGTGTACAATTCTGTCGTGACCGTATAGTTTTTGCTATCATACTTAGAATAAATATATCTTAGAAGTTAGTGTTACTTCACAGAGCCAGAACTAAAATGTCGTATTTAAAATACAACTATATATTGTAACCATGTTCCAAGTGTTCTCAATGACTGTCAAAATGGCTCTGCTCTCAGATACTTCCAAACTGAATATTATATCCACCTTGGATTAAAGACGCAATTGCTTAACGGCCGCCTCCGGAACTGTCATTTTATCGTCCTGTAGCCAATCAAGATATAGTTTACCAAAGTGATCATTAGGGAACTCATCCATTATATCAAACATCCGATATTGACAGTTTTTAATCTACATTAATACCATTGGGCATCTGATCAACCAGAGTTTCCAATTTACCCCGAACCCGATCTGTCCCATTATTCAATCTGGACAATAGTATTGTCTGACAAGTTAGTAGATTGATTTTTCCCAAAATTGCGTCGCAATCGACCTACTTAATATAACATCCTTGTCGAAGTATTTTAGAGGCTTACATGATATTTTCATAGCTGCTATCAGAGAGGCAATTCCTTTACTTATCGGTCACATTGCTGTACAATACAATCGAATGCCTGTATGCGTCCACATGGACAGACGAATGCATCTGTACACACAGACGAACTAACGTACTTGTTCAGAGACAATTACGTTATACCAGCTACGTAGCACCTTCACTGCCTGTACTTCGCAAAGGGACGCCTTTGTTAAAATAGTCAGTGTTTGGCAGAGATGTTACAAATTGGCACTGGAATCCGAACTGTCTTACTCGTCGATGTGATGGAGATCACTCGTGGGAATATCGTCAAACATCAGGGTAACTTGTTTCCCTGTTCTGTCACAAATGTTTCAGATGCGTTGTCCGTCCTTACTAGTCCGGAAACTATCACAGATTAATGTGGCTTCACGTAATGGGTCGCTTCCTCGTAGACTTTGCCACGCCAATGCTTCTACCACTGGACTCCATGGATGTGAACGCCATATTCCACGCAACTGGTACTCCAGTCACATCGCCACACTTGTCCAGACAACATCGTATCAGGTTCGTTCCCATGATTACTGGTACACTGGTAGTCTGGAACTACAAGACAGGGTATAAACATCTGTCGACTGGAAATATTTTCCATGGTAAACTCTGCATCAATGTAACCTCGGTATGGTAGTTCGTTCCCATCAGCTACGTTGACTACTAGGCCCAATTCGTGTAAACTTCTCAGTGGAACTCTGTCCCGCATGCCACTATACAATGTCTCTGAAATGATTGTCACCAAACTCACATAATCAAGGAGTCCACGAGTATGTACTCCGCAAACAGTCACATCCGTCTCCACAGTTTCACAATCCTGTCCAAGAGTGTTGTACTGCCTGTGTCAGCATTTCATGAATCAATCTGACAGTTGTTGTACTTGGGATATGTCTGTTCATGTGTGTCTCTGCTCTGCCCCCCGGCAGAGACATCATCTAGTTTAAAGACGGCTCGTCTCGGTTCGGTCGTCCATCCTGTGGTCTGCCCCGACAGATTCCGCCGCGCCAATAACGTCCCCGACTACGTCCTCGTTCTGGACCAACTATTCTGTCCTGGCGCTCCTCTGTGGATCTTGCCTGCTGGTCCAGTCTCTTCTCCATTGCATCCATCCGCGCCAACAGGCCCTGTAGTTTGTTGCAGAGGTCGCTGATATATGTCTGAGAGGAAAGTGGTTCCACACTAGACACATGTTGCTGTGTTTTCCTCTGTGGTCTGTCAAATCCGGTTGCTCCCTGTTCAATCGTGCGAACTTCACGTAATAGCAAGTCAAAATCTGTAATGGAATCACATTTATGACGAGTAGAGTTTTTAAGTTTGTCAGTTGCAAGACTAGTCCAAAACTTATTTGTCAACATGTCATTTTTAGCCACAGGTGAAACATGACCCTTCCCAACCGCTCTGTGCAAAATATCTTCTAATTTGCATGCCCATGCAGCAACGGATTCACCCTCCCGCTGCCGTTCGGTGTAACATTGTTGTAATATAGATTCGCCTGTATGTACGTTCCCATATATGCTATCAAACTTTGACAGTATCTGCTCTACAGACGCCATCTCACCAATTGCGAGTAATACCCTGCTAGCAGTACCCTTCAATGATCGCCTAATGGTCTGCAACATAATGGAGTCAGTATACGCCGGATCTCTCTGCCTTATGCTGCCATACCTCTTACCCAAGCTCATGCTTAGGTGCAGGCTCTTCACCAGAAAATGGGGAGATACGAGATGGCTGCTGTAATGGGGGAAAACTAACGGAGGTGCTCCATACCCCCCAGGGGTGGATGTCATTATCCCATGAGCGGGTACCTCCCTCGGTCGCTTTTGTTTCACAACCTCTGGACTAATGAATCCATTCGGTGGCTCAATGTATTGAGTGTCATTCCCGTCTCCACATAACGAACAAATCTGAAATTTACCAGATTGTGCAAGTAACTTAGCCATGAATGTCAATTCCTGATCAGTTAGTTCGTTGTCTGGGTCGCCCAACTTCGTTTGGGGTTCACCACCCTCAGCCATGACTACACTATGCCACAGGTACCAGTGTAGAAAAGTTTTGTATGTACACGTAAATGCAAGCTAAGGTGCCAATTAGCAATCACACGGCATCTAATAATCAACATATGTATGAATGAGAGCTAATCAAGACATGTACCCAGGTAGTAATCATATGAAAAAATTTCTGTATAACAGAAAAGTCATCCTAATTACATAATGGAACTCTTGCACAAACGCCAATCTAGTTAAAGAATGTATTAGGAACTGCAATTCCCGTAACAATCTAGTCAAGTAGTACAAGTGATGTAGGTGCGACAGGTCCAGAGTCCAACTGCACTAAGTCACTATGCCACGCTGGTATCTGATTCAGTGTCTTATCAAAATCCTTAAATCAACATTGTGGTCATTATGTTTCACTATGTGATCTGACACCAGCTATATGTACTATCAAATTCATTTGGCTGCTGAACTGTGTTGATTACAATCACATTTCAACCCAAGTAATACATATACCTCTATGAGTGTAGCAGGTACTTCCACAATAGAACGACTTCACAACGTCGCAGCTCCACGGAAAATCAAACAACGCGCGTTAAACCCAATGTGGTACAAAACATTAAAGTTACTGTACCATACATGTGTTCATCAAACAGAATACAATACAATAATGCCGATTGTTGTATTGTTACGCGTTAGGTTCTATAAGTACATCTGCGCTTACGTTTCCACAGAATAACTCTGTGTAGAACACTATCATTCGCTCAACTCCAGGTCACGGACGCATGTATACTGAAAGGATAAAGAAACGGTAACAATATACGCAATAATTATTTAAATGCTATGCCTAAGATTATGAAAACCGGTCAGGCGACTATCTTGGTCACTGTGCACCCAAGTTACTCAATCTTGTAATGCACCGTACCACATAGAGAAAGTGATAAAAAGCCAAAAACACGTGATGATAAGTTCGTCAAAACATTTTGTCATACCACTTGATACGCTTGAGGTATACACATCGTTTTCCGCTGACTGTATAGCTCTCACAATCATGGTACGTCTGACGGAAGTTCAGAGGGGTCAGGCTATTGCATTGCTAATGCAAGGTCAAACGCAACAGCAGGTTCCTATGCAGTTCGGTGTGAATGTTTCCACCATAGAACGTGTTGTCCGTCGTCTGAGAGAGACCGGAAGGGTTGCCGACCGACCGAGATCGGGACGTCCGCGCGTAACGTCGCGACGTCAAGACAGGGCTATTCGTCTCGCCCACCTACGTAATCGCATCGTTACTGCCACTGAAACCGCTATTAAGACGGTAGGCCATCATAATCGCCACATTCACCCCAAAACTGAAGAAATCGAGGTTGGTCTGCGAGCACGTCGTCCCTACGTTGGTCTGCCTCTCACTCGTGCACGTCGCGCGCGTCGTATGGCTTAGTTGGCGGCATTTCCAATGAGGCAATGGAGACAAGTCTTTTTCACAGATGAGTCCCGGTTCACTCTTTTTCGTCAGCACGGTCCCGATTTGTCCCCAATCGAACATCTGTGGGACGAACTTGACAGGAGGATAAGGGGGTGTCGGAATACCCCTTCTAATCTCGACCAACTAAGGACTGCATTGTTGGAAGAGTGGAACAATATCCCAATAAGAAGGATAAATGCACTGATGAATTCCATGCACAAGAGAATCAGGGCTGTGACAGATGCGCGAGGGGGGCATACGAGATACTGACAAAACAGTGGATTTCACTTTGCGATATTGGGGGGTACCGTCAATTGTGATTCAATTACTAATGAATTATCAGTCAAAACCTAATGCAATTTTGGTAATGTGTTGACTAAAGATGTTTTTTTAATACTCATATAAAATATTGTATATGACAGCAAACACATCACTTTAAATCACCTCAAATGTTTACCCTGTGTTTCTTTATCCTTTCAGTATATGTATGGGTATAAATCAACAGGTCAAATTCAGGTTAGGTCAGGGAAGGATTAGTAAACAACACACCCAGGCCGTGGACACATGCAGCCCAAACATTATATAGGTCTAAATTTACAATCAATTTATATATTAAGGTAGAGGGAATATATATGGACTATAGGACTATATAATACATCACGGCCAATACAAGTGCACATAACATGTGGTGTGACAATAATAATAGCAAGAAAAATAAATACAATTGAAATGTGAATAGCCAATGTAGTACAATAGTGTCATCCGGCGGCCATCTTGGCGGCCATCTTGAAAAATGACACTACAAAAATGTGTTGAAAAATACAAATCCTACTGTAAATATAACTGATGAAACGGTGGCCTTAGATGGACAATGGTGCCACAATGGTACCTCACATTATCAGTACATGCATATTTACACAATCAGTACATCACTAAACATGCCACAAGATGAATTGATGAATTATTTACAAATGAAACGACACATGAAAACAATCAAATGTCAACAAAGTTCCATAACTCTGGATGTCTGTCGGTGGAGCTCTCCGTCGTAGATCACGACAATGTCATTCTCCGCGCGAAGAGTTTTACAGGTACGCGTATATCATCGTGTGTGCACACACATTATAGAGCTCTATGTATAAATAGTACTACCAATAATTGGCACAAAACGAATACACAAATTCGCTTTACTATTACCGCGAGTCTAGCGAATACACAATCATACTAACGCGAACGGTCACTCGCTCTCGCCATTGTCTCGCTGGACAATCCGGACAGGCCACTCACGGGAGCCTCTTTCGACGCGCAGCAGATCACCAGTATAGTCCGTCGCGGACGACGTTGCCCAGCCCCACGTTGGGCGCCAAATTGTCACAGGGCGAGACAAATGTGCTCCGGCCCGGGGTAGGAACCCGGGACCTCTGGTTTACCGTACTATCGCTCTAACCGACTGAGCTAGCCGGGCACGAATACACATTTTCTCCCCATAGTGAGTTACGTACCCTGGCATACTTCCCCGCCAACTCGAAATTCGTCCCCGAATTATATATATAATTCGTGTCTGAATTCCATATATTTGGTACAATTTGGGCAGTATTTGTCAGTCACGGTCCCTCGTTGGGCGACAAGTTGTCACATTGTGATGGGGTGGTGGGGGGGGGGGTCGGGGGGATTAACTGGTTTATTTTGTTATCTGAAATGGTATGAGAACTAATTTACGAACACATATAAATTCTAACTGGTCTGACTGGCGTCTCACGGCGGAATGCCTATATCTCGCAAACAGTGTAGATTTATATGTTTAGATACAAGGTTAAATATGATAATCGTACAGCCGCCAATAATAATGACGCCGGCCGACAAAATAGACATTATGACGTGTGCGACCAACGTAGTCCCAGATCAGCCTGCGCATTCGCGCAGTCTGCTCATGATCTGAGTTGGTCAATATTTAACTGATAGTATATCGTGCATGTGTTTAATTTCTGCCAACATAATATATAATTATGTGGGAATGCACATTGATCAGTCTCTACACTGCAGACGTATGTCGCAAAGGCATATTTATCGGCCGGGGTCTACATGTAATAACCATGGGATACAAGTATTTACAATTCGCTAGTGGTAGGTTCAAGCTATGGTCAGGTAGAATCGTCTCAATGAGAGGATAAATATGGGCACGCATGGAACAGGTAAATATACTCACAGGATGTTCCGCCGCTAATCATACAAATACTACCCGCTAATACTGACTAATATTGTTCTCTCATGAACGGGAGCGTCTTCAGTGTGTGACAACAGACGGGTCCGCGGCCAGCAAAGAATAAATGAAAACATCATTTACTTTGTCGTACGCAATCATTACGTCAATGCAAGTAAATAAATTATGTGGAATAATGCATGAAACATGTTCATAAAATAGCAAAATGCAGAAGTGATTACCTGCAATGGTATGAGAACAAATGTACGAACACATGTAAATTCTAACTGGTCTGACTGGCGTCTCACGGCGGAATGCGCCGCGACCTCGTAGATCGCGCCAGAAATTCAAATCCGAACGAGATTCTGCGAGACGTCAGTCAGAACAATAAAATTGCCCCAGGCACCACATACGGCCATAAATAGCGAAAAGTAAACAGTGCAAGTACTAGTATGTGCTTATAATATATATATGGGATATAGAAATTTCAAATCCGAACGACATTCTACGAGACGTCAGTCAGAACAGTGCAAATGCCCTAGGCACCACAACTTGGTGGAACTTTTCCGACCTCCAGATCTGGTAAACGTTGGTTACAAAACCATGGAGCAAGCCAGAAGAGAGGTTAGCTATTATTCCACCAAGTAGGGAAGATAATGACTACTACAAGACACTTGAAACTGTTCATGATCCAAATCTGGTGATAATGCACTGACAAGTCCCAGAGGACCAGATTTGGTATCAACAGTCGGTGGCTTGGTGAACCAAAGCAGCAGTTGTTCACATTGCTCATACCAGTCAATTGTTTCACATTCCTGATAATATAGAGTACACGTGATCATGCACCTTGATACTCGTACTATGAGTTTATGCTTATTAAATTGCTAATAAATATATTGAAACCTTAATTAATTTACTCCTCTGTACACGGCCAGATATTGTTTACGCCACCCATGTTCTGTTGCTTGAGATATATTATTCGCTTGGAATTTAAGACCTCACCGTTCGGTTGAAATCGAACCCAACTACTGCAGGCGACCCTCATCCTGACCTACTTCGTGTAGGCGTCGCCGTTGCAATATTTTGATTGGACCGTGTGTGTCTGCTTGAACACACATATATATATACAACATATAACAAAACTGAAATTGGTTCCATTTTTCGCATGGCAGCCATTTTGAATTTCCAAATAGCCGCCATTGAAGTTAATTTATATTTAACGCCAACGTTAAATGTGGTGTTTTCTTATTATTAGTTATGATGGATAAGACATATTGGCACAATGTTTCAGTATATGTTAAAATCGCGGCCATATTATTAGCTCACCTGAGCGAAGCTCATGTGAGCTATTGTTACCGCGATGTGTCCGTCGTCCGTCGTCCGTCGTCCGTCCGTGAACATTTTGAAACGTCTTCTCCTCGGTAACCATAGGGCCTATAGTCACCAAACTTCATGGTCATGGTCCTTAGGTAGAGGGATTACAAAATTGTTAAAATGACGTCATTACGTAATCAAGGATGGCCGCCGTCTAAAAATAGCACAAATTCTTCAAAAAATTTCGAAATTGGATGGTCATGTCATCCAAGATGGCCGCCGAAAGGTCAAAAGGTTTATTAGAGAATTCAAAATTCTTCTTCACACAAACCTCTAGGCTCATGGTGGGCAAATTTCACAGTTATGGTCCATGGGAGAAGCATTTTAAGATTTGTTAAAATGGAGGTCATCGCTAATCCAAGATGGTCGCCGTTTAAAAATAGCACAAATTCTTAAAAAATCTTCTTCTCATGAACTGCCAGCCAGATATCGACGAAACATCGTAGGAATGATCGACGTACAATGCTATTTCAAAATTGTTAAAATGGTGACCCCGGGGTCAAAAATGGGCGTGGCCCGTGGGGTCGAATTGGGGTCAAATTTTATTTTTGACCGAATATGGTGCTGTCTAAATCAAATTGAAGGTATCAAAGAGGCGATCGCTCTGGTACATTTTTTATCGAAGTTTGATGGTCCTGTCATCCAAGCTGGCCATCGAAAGGTCAAAAGGTCGTTCTTTTATTAGAGATTTCAACATTATTCTTCACACGAACCGCTTGGCCCATGGTGGCGAAACTTCACAGTTATGGTCCATGGGTGAAGCCTTTTCAGATTTGCTAAAACGGAGGTCGTCGCTAATCCAAGATGGCCGCCGTCTGAAAATAACACAAATTCTTAAAAAATATTATTCTCATGAACCGCCAGCCGGATTTCGACGAATCTTGATAGGAATGATCGACGTAGAATGCTCTTTCAAAGATGTTAAGATGGTGACCCCGGGTGAAAAATGGGCCTGGCCCGTGGGGTCAAATTTTATTTTTGACCAAAAAAGGTCGATTTATTCGAGATTTTGAAAGTCTTTTTCTCAGGAACCACATAGCCGATGCTGGCCAAACTTCATAGTAAGTTAAGATCCTTGGGTGAAGCATTTTCAGATTTGGTAAAATGAGAGTCATCGCTTAATCCAAAATGACCGCCATCTAAAAACAGCACGTATTGTTGTGCCTTATATTTTTTTTTTTTTTTTTTTTATTATTTCCTTATAGTTATGTTTCTTCAAATGATATCTTGGTCAGCATGTGTTTTCCTTTAAAATAAGAAGATGAAAATATGGCAAATCATCCATTTTATTCAATAAAGTGTATATTATGGGGTTGTATATTGTTTTGCAAAGGCAAATACTATATTATCCATCGTTTCATGAAAAAACGTTGTTACGGCGTTATGATGCACACTCTGCAGTCTGTAAGATCTAGCATTGCGCTGCAGCTGTTACTGCAGCTGTCTTTATAGAGTCCAACTTGGTCGTCAATGTTTAGCTCTTTTAATGTTAAAGCTACTATGCTTTTGTCGTAGTTTTTCTTGCTCTTTTGTTGTTTGAATCTGATCTTGTCACGAATCGAAACCTGTAATGGAAATACCTGCTCACAAGTAGTCAGTAAACTGGATAGAAGCCGCTTTCCCATAAATAACCGTGCAGGTGATCATTACGTGCCGGTTATGTGAATTTCGATATTCCAGTATACCCAAATATAGGTATGTACATTCACCATTTGTTTTTCCGAAACTGTGTTTCACAATGATTACTGTTCGCTCAGCAAACCCACTGGACCTTAGCTACATAGAGCACGTGACAATAAGGAAATACCATTATTTTGCAAAATCAGCAAATTCCTGGTAGGCAAGCTGCAGAGTTCATCTGATACAGTGTACTTGGTACACCATGGTTACTGTGAATCCCTTTCAACTGTCCAATGACCACTTTGGATTTGATGATGCGTATATGTGTTAACAGGTACCAGAAATTTATTTTCATTCCATGTGGAAATGCTTGTAGTAACAGTTTGTCATGGGTGGCCTGGTACATAGTGTGATATTAGAGTTTCTTTGGCATGTCAGTTTCTATCTTCAATTGAACATCTTCCTACCATTTTACTAGAACATACTATCTGAATACCGATATGGCCATTGTGCACGGGTTTCAACATTTTGGAATCGAGAGGAGTCAGAAGTATGTGTTTAGATCCTTTCAAATTGTCTATGTAATCCCATAACGCTAATATTTTTGAGGAAATTGCGTTCTGAAATTGAGTTATCTCTTTAGACTAGTTTTTCTAGCAGAATAAATTGTGCATCTCGCTCAGACAAGTTTGCAATTCCTTGCAACTCGTGTTCACTGACAGGTATGTTCGCGAATACTACATGTACCTGTGAAGTCATACCCTTAACAAAGTTAGAATATATGCCTGTTACTGACTCGTGGGATGGCGTATCAGTACGTGTTTCATTCACAGGCAATATTGCTTCAGCAGCAGTAACATATCCTGTAATATATGACGACATTAATAGAGTATTTACTTTATGGATATGAGAAGCAGGTGATCTTGCTCCACTTGAACAGTCAGTCTGTACACATAACGAAACAGTTTCCGGCAAAATAACATTATTCATGTTAAATCAGAGCATATTACTTTTCTGCGAGAATCAATGATATGGAAGTATCAGCCATTGCCTTTGTAGCACACCATAATACAGTGCCCCTGGCTTTGTCAAGTCATAATATGACAACTTCAACAAGTGAAACGCAATTTGGACCAACAAGGCACTGATCACTTATTTTACACACGTCGTCTACACATACTGAACATGTGCACATGCCAAAAAAGACATTTAATCACACAAATACTGTTTTTTCGACAGTTCTTCTACACTTTCCTGAATACAAGTTTGTATAGGGTATATCATTTTATGTAAGCAACTCCTTTGACCGCATTTTGAGTGTGATTGTGCCAGCACTGCCTTTCAGGAACACCAACAAGATGGAGATTCTAATGCAGATGGTGATGAAACTGATTGAAAGTACTGTATCCATAATTAAGAAAAATCCTGCATAAACACAGTGGCTATTTTGAAATATAACATGTTTTTCATAAACAGTGACTTGAAACTGACTTTAGTCATATATAATTTACTTTCAATAAATGGGAAAAAATCAGTCCAAATGTGTGTATTATTATATCAGTATTATACGATTTTCACGGCAGCCATTTTGAAAATAAGAATACAATATGAACAACTCATGTTTTCTTTGATGCTACAAAGAACGTTTGTTCCAAGAACGTAGCAAAACATTTAACACAACCTACTATAAATATACTTTGCTAATAACAGTACGTAGTGAAGACATAAAAAATATTATTTTACATAGAGGCCATATTGAAAAAAAAATGTCCGCCATACCAGTTATCACAAAAATTGGAACCAACCCCAGTGTTATTACTTGAAGTATGTAGATGGCATAGCCGAACAAAACAACATTCTATCTGCATCATAAATGTAGATATGCATATTACAATATCGTGTATACGATTTCAGGGCGGCCACGGTTAAATCTAAGATGGCTGCCATGGAGGTTGTTAAACATGAAAATAACATTGGTGTTGTTGTTTGTGGTCAAATGATGGTTATCACAAAAAATAAGAATTAATATTCTACCTGTATTAGAAGTGTATATTAAAGGAATATTCAGGGCAGCCATTTTGAAATCCAAGATGGCGACCAATGGAATTGTCGAAAATAATAGAACAAACCCCAGTTTTGTTCTTCGTGCTCTAAAGATGACAAAAATATCGTTTACAAGAATGTAGCAAAACAAAAAACAAAACAACATAACAGTATACACTAATAAATTGATTGATTTGGAACTTCAATGATATACAATAATGAATATACATGTATGTCAGAATGTCTTACATATAAGCACAAAAGTCGATATGTATGCTGGAATCATGCAGTGAGATAAAAATGAATACACGTTTCTATATCCGTTTCTGTATGATTAATAACATGTAGAATTATGGGATCCGGGGATCGTAAAACATCTGAACAAATACTAATGTGGAAGAAAACATTTTCTGTTGAAATCAGCATCAAAATTAGACGCACTATAATTTTGTGTTAGTCTACCAAACACATAGTATTCATCATTGTCAATAAAAAGCGATGCAATTGTATGTTGTAGCATCTGCATGATTATCTTCAGCGATGCTGAATGAAATTGATATGAGTATATGTATGGTTATAGATTTCGATCTCGACATGTAGTGAGCTACATGTATATCGAAATGATACGTACCTCAATGCGTAATTTAATCGTCATCAAGAAGAGCACCAAACACAACACATTTAAACGTGCATATGTACATTAACTGAGCATGAAATTGTCTTACAATGTGATTTAGAGTCACGGAACACAGCTATTGTAACGTATTTATTTACAATGTCACATTTATCTATATACTGTTTGCATACTAGAATTCAACAACGTTGCACATAATTATGTGATTCGACACTGAGAAAGTGAAAATTAACTTGTGTATAATTATGTGATTAAATATGTAAGCGATATATACCACTATCGGTAATGCATCTGTAAAATGTTATGTTGATCTGATTGTACATACAATATATATAGAGCTAATTTGTTCGCGCAAAGATGTGCTTTTCATATAAATTCACGCACGTCCACGTATATCCGTGATCTACTAGCCAACATTATACATTAAGCATTGATAATGTATTTGGTTATGACTTTATTACCGTGAATACCATCTACAGATTACATGTCATATAAATCAACCGACTTTAAAATAAAAACGCACATATATCAACGTCGATGTATACATCGCAAATGCGTGCCACCTTTAAATAATCGGGACATTGGTAACACATGTATTTGAAGTAAACCTGAAGACAATATTGATTTTGACTTAAAACACAATTACCAAATATTCTTAAACAAGCATGCGATACTTGTATGTTCCACGGAGCTAAAATGCAATTGCGTATGTAAATACGCAAATGCAAATAGATGTTCATCGTATGTGTTGTGCAAAAATAAGAACACACTGCAATATGAATATGTTAAATTAAAGAGTGTATACCCTACCAACAGTTGTTGAGTTTTACTAATGTATGTACTATACATTGATTTAAGCTTCCCTGCACGTTACAGCGTACAGTGTAAAATATAATCATTTTGGTAACACATATAATGACATTTCAATTACCAAACCCAGTAGACCAACTTCCAGCAGTTCATGTGAATTATCTTGCTTCTGTTTTGTGAAACATAATGCCTGAAGATGCTTAATCGTTAAACACATGTTATTTATTTATATAGTATATTGACTAACTATTCCTGTAAAGTATGGTATTGTATCTATTCAGTATTTGAGTGACAGCCGTTAACCGATAACAGTTACTAAATGACGATGTACATAGCTCGACTACCTATTTCAGATTATACATATGATTTTTATAATTAAACAAACTCATTAAATTTCATTATATCAAAAACAACAACGAATGTATAACACTTACAATGTACATACCCTAGCTGGGAACACGGCACATTAGGCCAAAATTCTGCCATTTGGAGGCAAATATTTTTCAAAAATGCCTGACAAATATTTTGTTCTGGGTATTTGTAGAGCACGGTGATTGAAAGTATATTAGACAATAAACAATATTTTGCATAGGTTCAGTTCATATAGAACACAAGGGACAGCTAATTTACTAAATGGATTAACACATTGTGATATATTACCTGTTTTTTTGTCTGACCATTCAGCAGTAATGCTAAAGTTAAATTTAAGTGAACTAATACGAGGACCTGGATATTTTAAGTTAAATAACAGTGTTTTGCTGCAAGAGTAATACAAACAAAAAGTAAACATTCAATTCAAGAAATAAAAAAATAAAAATGTAGGTTGTGACCCAAATACTATGTGGGAACTAATACAAGGAACTGTAAGAAATGCATCAATAACATATTCAAGAATGGTGAAGAAGAAAAATAGAGTAAATGACAAAGAAATAGAACTTAATATAAAAAAGTTAGAAGAAAACTTAGCAAATGCCCCAAACAATCCAGATATATTAGACGAATTAAATGTTGAAAAAAATAAAATTAGTGAAATAATTAACGAGAAGATAAAGGGCATACTATTAATATCAAAGGCTGAATGGTCAGAAAAAAATACGATCTATTTTACAAACTTGGAAAAGAAGAGAAGTGAAACAAAAAAAATTAAACAACTACATTTAATTATAAATGGGGCACTGGAAAAAACCATGTACAATACCATTATTTGCATATTTATGAAGAATATAATAACATAAATCACACTAATGACACATTTTTCAACTTCATTGGCCACAAGCTAAACGAAAACGAAAACAGTCTTGTGAGGGCAACATTAATGAATATGAATGTGTGACAGCAATAAAGGAAATGAAAAACATGAAAATCCCAGATGGTCGAACTGCTGAATTTTACATAAAAAAGCACTACATAAAATCGATTAATTACTCATACGAACATGGATCTCTAACTGAAATGCAAAAACAAGGAATCATTACGTTACTGCCAAAAAAAGATAAAAACACACTTTCAATCGATAATTGGAGGCCAATTTCTGTATTAAATGTAGACTATAAAATTGCAACAAAAATTATAGGTAATAGAATAAAAAATGTATTAAACACAATAATAAACGTGAATCAAACTGGTTTTATAAAAGGTCGATATACAGGAGAAACGGTAAGAACACTTATGGAACTAATAAATGAAGCTAATGAAAACAATACACCAGGTCTAATATTTTTTGCAGATTTCCAGAAAGCGTTTGATAGCTTAGACCATATATTTATAATTAAGTGTCTCAACAATCTTAACTATGGTAATTCACTAATTCAATGGATATCGCTATTCTATAAAGATGCAAATACATGTGTTTCGAATTATGGTAATCTATCAACGTTTTTCAGTATTAAAAAAGGTGTCAGACGAGGTTGTCGGCTATCAGCATATATTTATTAGAAAATTTATCTAGACAAATAAACGCAAATACAGAGATTGAAGGTTTATTTTTGGGTGAAAATGAAATAAAACAAACATGATTTGCAAACGATGCAAGCCTTACGCTTGATGGATCGGAACTATCATTTAAGGAACTAATACATACACTGGACACTTTCGCACTAATATCTTGTCTAAAACTAAATAAGTCAAAATTCCACGCACTAAATATCGGAGTCCATGGCGTAACAAAAATCAATATACTTGGTCAAACGACCATACATCAGCACTTGGAATAATATTCACAAACAATAAAAGACGGCTACATGAACCAAACTTAATTCCAACAATTAAGTCATTTCATGACTGTTTAATAAACTGGAAAAAAAATGAAACTTGACATTAATTGGCAAAATAACTGTTTGAAAGACCTTCGCGTTACCTAAACCAATATACCCATTAACAGTGCTTGAGAATCCGGCTGAAGAAACAATCAAACACATCAATGATTTGATGTATAACTTTCGCTGGGACGGTAAGCCCGATAAAATAGCACGAAAAACTATTATTATAATAATAAAAAAATATGAAAACTGTGGATTGAAAATAATTAATATCAATGCATTTATCAATTCACTTAACTATAAAACGTTTAAAGGATAAACAGAGTCAATTAAAACTTACATACAATAAGGAACTAACTACATACGGTGGTGATATACTATTTAAAAGCAATCTAAATTCAAATGACACCAAACATCTTTGTAAAACAATATACATTCCTAAACAATATATTAACATTTTGGTGCAAAGTCAATTTTAATCATTCATGTGCTGACATATCACATGCAATTTTGTTGCATAATTAAAACATAAAAAATGAAAGAAATATAACTATATTATTCTTTGTATAATATAGTCATATTTCTATGATTTTAGAATAGAATATTTTTATAGCTTCGACAATATGAAACATATATTTGACATAAATACTGGAGATTTTTTTAAATATTGCACATTATTAGGTAAAATTAAAACTGAATGGAAGCTAGAAATGAAAACCGAGCCATCGACGAATGAAACGTCCAAATATGCAATACATTTATGTTTATCATCGAAGCATATACATAAAATTTTACATAATATACAGATTGGAAAATCAAGATTAGCACAACAAAAACATATATTAATCAAATGGGAAAACGAACTAAATAAACAAGATATAGAATTTAAATACATGTTTTCATTGTCATATAAAAGGACAACACATAGGCATTTCAGTACAAATATTTGATGAGACTAATTCCAAACAATACCTTTCTAGTCAAATGCAAATTAAAACCATCTAACTTATGCGAATTCTGTCATATGAATGTGGATTCTAATGAGGATATGTTTTGGGAATGCAACGTCATACAACCTTTTTGGTCGGATATCAATCTGCTGTTGCAAACAAGTAGGCTACATTACAATAATAGTAATTTAACATATTAAAATATATCATTTTGTAACGTGAAGGTTGACTCCAAAAATAAAACAATACTTATCAGCTTTTTAATTCTTCTAGCAAACTATTTTATTTTTAAGTGCAAATATGATGAAACGCAACCACGATAGGCCGTTTTAAAATATATCTGATATATACAATAACAATAGAAGAGACTATTGCCACAATTAAGGATAAACTAGATATTTTCCATTCAAAATGGAGTGACTTTATTGAGATAAATACGTAAAACACTATGTGTATCAATACACCTATATCAGCCCAGAACATGTAATAGACGTCAATTCCTATATGTTATGTTGTTATAACATTCTGATAACCTTTTCTCACGTATTTTTTTCTCATAAAAATACACGACCTACAACAGTCTCATATCCCAAACGCCCGATAAAACCCTTAGTATTTATTTAAAAAAAACTCAATGCTGCATGTAGACAAGCATCAATACGTTATTATTCAGACTGTTCATTGAAATGTAGCCATGCGTATGAACTGACATACATCAGTACTTTTTTCATTGAACTGTTTGTATATTTTGTGGTTGTACATGTACAGGTAGCAAAGAGAATAACAAACAT
Organism: Conchocele bisecta; assembly: GCA_029237695.1. Classification (NCBI taxonomy): domain Eukaryota; kingdom Metazoa; phylum Mollusca; class Bivalvia; order Lucinida; family Thyasiridae; genus Conchocele; species Conchocele bisecta. The sequence goes on from CM055271.1 coordinate 35,666,448, forward strand.
TAAACAATAAACACAAGGGACAGGAATAAACGCCAATTTGCACCATTAGTGTAGCATAAATTGATCGCGCAAGGGTACGTAGAATAGACATACAGATGGTTTTCATATCTAAGATTACTGCATAACAGGCTACGGTAGAAAACCCAGAATGGACATAAAAACGCTAACCCATGTGGGTTATTTTCTCACCAATGTCTATGGTTGCAATCCCAGAATGGAAGTGCAAACGTTCTCCCAGTTCGGAATGATCTCGTAATTCCCACAATTGTGTTGGACAAACTGGACGCGAACATGCTTCTGGAAATGTTCCCTCAACAGCGGAGGCATATCACGTTCATCTACGTGCTCGATGGATATGAGCAACATTGGTTTGTGTAGTTGGTACGCCTGCTGTACCTCCGCCTGACACCAATCACTGTCGCAGTAATTCCGTGACATAACGACAACGAGCAAGGCTGACATCTCTAGACAACGCGAAACTTCATCGAATATCCATCTACCTGCTCGGAAGTGTTTGTCGCCAATACAGACAAGTTCACGATCAGTACGACAAGTAACTCGAAGTTGATGGTGCAATTCTCTGTACAAGTGGTTCAAGACGACGTCATCATCCAGACTGCTATAGGACAGAAATATCGGGTACTTGAATCCGTACTGGTTGTTTTCAATTTGTTGTCGCTTGTCCTTCACGTGCGCTTCAACACGCCTCTTCTTAATTAAAATCAATGTGTATTTGACTGTAAGCACAATCAGGATCAATGATGCAACGGGAATTAATGTCGACATTAGAATTATTCTTCGCACTATTTTAGTCCGATCACACATGTGTTGTATATAAGTTATGGTGTCCTCTGTAATGTTTTTTATCACCTGGTTCTCCGATTCACATGTATATTCACCTTCTTCATCGAAGAATGGTGATGTGTAGACCGCGCTAATAAAGTCCAATGACGAACATGAAGAGCACTGTAATGGATTTCTATGGAGATTAACATGTATTTGTACTTCAGTTCCGCGAGTCTGGTTTGTGTAAATATTATTTAATATCTGCATCGTCGTGGTATCTAATTGCTTAATTCGGTTAGCACTAATATCGAAATACTTAAGTTCCTTTAAGGTGTCAAGTTGAAATGTCACATGTGTCAATTTATTGTTTGAAAGAGCTAAAACCTGCATATTTATGTGATGCAAAAACGTCCCTCTCGGAATACTGTATATATTGTTATGGGATATATCCAAATAAGTTAGGAACTTCAAGCTACTGAACAACGATTCAAATTCAGTTGCATTTTCCTTTTCCATTTCAGTTAACATATTATGGGAGAGATTTAACGTTAGTATGGAGGTCATACAACTCTGTTGTAAGAATGCGGGTTTCAGATATTCCATATCATTCCGGGACATATTAAGGGACTTCAGGCTCATATATTCTGAAACTATGATGCCATCAATCCATTTCAGGCCGTTATTAGAAACGTCTAAATTCGTTAGAGAAACATTCATTGTTACATTGATCACAGTATTGTACACATAAATATACTTCCCCGGCACTATCCTAGAAAGGTCTCTTGCATATAAAGTCTTAACGTGTGCGAAGAATCGAAAGGAATGGTGATATGTGGATGTATGCCCAATGTGTTTATTGACGACTGTTGTGTCGTCTGTCAGCTCGTGTGCCTTGTAGAGATGACAACCACTGATATCTACTGTCTCCAATATAGTTTCATTGTTGTCGCTCAGGTCTTCATTGACTTCATCGACAGCATGAAGTAGCACTGTGTTGGATATATTTAAAAATCTGAGGGATTTGCGCATCGGATGGAAGAGGATGTTTGGGTGATCAGAATGTGGAATAATAAGCCTTGTATTACTTAGATCTAATTCAGTGATGTTTCTTCCATTGGCAAGTTTGCGTACCATTTCGTAGGATATATTGTTTCTTCCATCGTCCATTAAATTCAGTCTCTGCAATACCAGCTTTGATAACTTTGAAAGAATGCCTGGATTTGCGATGGAATTTATTAGATTTGTCATCGACACTTCCTGGCAATTCGACATGTCTAATGTTGTTACATTTTCCAAACCGTCAAACGTGCTTGTTGGTAGTTCGTGGTAGAGGTGCGGCAGGCTAATGAAAATACTCTCAAGGTTACCAAGACCCTTAAATTGGTTGTCGTATAGTCGATTAATAGGGTCCGCCAAAGCATTACTGACGATCGTCAATTTTTCCACGTGTTTCCATGACTGGTGGCAGAATACACATTTGGATCTGTTCAGTTGATCTGATCTCAATTCTTGCAATTCCACTTCCAATATGCTTAAGTTGCATGGTATAGTATATGGAATTGATCCAACACACGTCAGCCGCGTTCTTTCACACTTGCATCTGTCAATTGGCCAATGTAGAGTAGAGGACACGGAAATAGTTTGACTGCATATAGTTACATATACCACGATGCATATGAATAATGGCTTCATCTTCGCCCCTGATATCAGTGTGGAAATTTACGTCTGATATAAAATGTATAATAATGCCAATCAAAACGTCGGGTAATGGTGAATTAATGTTTATTTCGCCAGAAAATGTCTCATATGAAGTCTCTGAATAGTAATAAACAGTTTGTGCCTACTGAGTGGGCATGTACCTTTAATAGCGTGATGCAGTAACTATATACGTTTTGATTCTGTTTAATCCAGATTATTGGTCATTGACACATGTGTAAAGACTCCATATTGTAAAAAATGTGTTGGTCATTTATGAGTTCAACATACTGTGCCAATAACAAACTGTAATTAAGTGTTATGCGTCTTTTGATCCTTTATAATTTGGAATATGGGCATATGTCTATAATTATTTGCTTAAACTGAGGAATTAAATAACTAACTTGGCAATTGTATGTGGTGGCAGATGCTTATGCCAACCAAAGAGATAACGTAACCCATGTGAAGGTATTGAATGCTATGCTACACACAGAAGCAATTCCGTCGTTGACCCCGTCCTGATATGTTTAAAGTTGGTTCCCGCCTACCAAATCAAGTACTACCACAGTCAGACCAGGCCTTCCACGAATTCCAGCTACATCCACAGAAGCCCCATGTGGATGCGTGACCGGTGTGGACTTCCAGACAACTCGTGTAAACCCCAATAAGAAGGAGAGCCAAATCTAGCCGACCCATGTTTTCACCTCTTGTAGCGTTTGACACAGACATATACTAATATGACACAGACCAGTTTACAATACATGCGCAAGGAATAGCACAGTTGTGGCTGTGACTGGGGAAATGGGGATTATGTTGTTGCAACCAGTGTGGATCCAGATCAGCCTGTGAATTCGCAATATGCACTGTTCGCCATTCCAACAATTGAAATGAAACACCAGCCATTATTCTTATCATGCTAATACGGAATACATATTGTTGCCAGGTTACAGGAGTGTGTGATCAGGATATGCACTTGTCACACATCCCATAAGCCCCATTTCTCCAGTCACAGCCACATTTGATGAATTGACAATTCGATAGAAGAAATATAAGTTGTTTGTGTTAGCAGTATTTACGAGGAACACGTACCAGAACAAAATTACGTATGTATGTCATTTTGTATACATGTATTTTATGTATTTGGTTTTATTGAACAACAGACATGTTTTGTATCTAGATTTTACGTATTTTATACGATATCGTATCGTATCGATATCGAGGTTGCCTCTTATAAAAACTATAAAATATAAAATAGGAGTCCCGGTTAACATGAATACATGAAGTTTAATACGACTACAAATAAAGAACTATCGGAAGTACGATCACACCGTGGTGGGCTGAGCGGTCCTTATTTACCTTATTTTGCCTATAACATTATGTTATTTAACTTAATTATTTTACCGAAGAAATGTATGAATACTGAAATTCGCTTACCTCGTAGTAGATCTTCGCGACACAGACGTATTGCTGGTGTTATCTACGCCGCACTACTAAATTCCGAAGTATATTAATGAAACACCTGTCATGCTTCTAACAGCCAATATAGATCGTTATCAACATACAGCAGTGTGTTATTTGATTAGGAGCTACACAAGTCCCAGTCACATAGTTTATGGCTGGCGTTTTGTGTCATTATTTCATTTCATATCATAGGTATGTTCACAATATTACCATTTATTTGTCGTGTGCTTTAACCCTTTCAACACCAGAGGCCTGTATAGTGGTATTGGCAAACAGTGTAGTTCCTGATGAGCCGGCTCGTAACGAGCCGTCCCATCAGGATATGCACTTTTTGCTAGTAATTTTCATATTTTTAAGAACAAAAACAAACCTTTTCATAAATGGACTAGTCTCAAACTCATTTTGTGACGGTGGATTGGTTGCAAAATCAGCATATCAAAATCCATTCCAGTTCTTATAGTGGGAGCTAAATTGGGCTTTAAAATAATTCCGTGTCATGTGTTCCCTAAAAAAGCAAACTCTCTCTTGATTTTACATTTAGATAGTATAAGCATTAAACACAAGTACATGTAGGGTGGACATTTTTTCAAACTCAAAATGGCCGCCAAATTCAAAATGGCCGCCATAATAACAATAATAAGAGCAAAATGTAAAAACATTAACTACTAATATTCAGTTTGTTTTATACTTTAGGATATTGTATAGCACATCTGCCATTCATATTAGCCATTGGTCAAATGTTTGACAAAAATGGGCTGAGTACATTTCACCAGTGTGGAATTTACCGTTTTTTTGTAGTAAATACTTTCATGAGCTTGTGTGTCTGTCCAACAATACATTGTTGGCTTGAACTTTACTGAAAGCGCCTACAATATCGCGCATGACAGGGATTGTGGCAATATGGCCACTCATTTTTTATTTTGCCCCTTAACAACCGTAATTTATGGGCGCATTAGCATTTTTCACTATTTAGAGAAAATCGCATTTCGCGTTTTTCAAACGGCATCATAAATCAAGTGGCTGATGTACGGTAATCGGGTTATTTGCAGTCACTATCTCATTGTGAGACATACTAGGTTTGTAATACGTCTCAAAGGTTTCTGTGGTGTTATATGCATTGTAATTATATAAAATAATAATATGACATTAAAACTATGTTTGGAAACCGTGCTTGAAAACAGTACTACGGTAACCGTATCAGCTACTTTCGATTAACTGTACGCTGCTATATCAAGTATTGTACATGTATGTGGTTATCTGTAGTTATTACAGTGCATATTTATACTTATATTATCAATAGCAAAAATATGAGTATGGTAATATAATAGTGTTCATGTCTTCTTAGAGGATTATTATAAAGAATCAAAATCAACATCTACATGTATATGAATTCATTGCATTCATGTTAATCAGTGGTATATACACACAATGTGTATAGTATGTGCATTGATATCTCAATATATTCCTCTAAGTACGAACTATATCAACAATCAATTGCATTATATGATTGCAAAGCCAAACATAAATCCTTTTATAAATTAGTAGACATTACAGCCACTGGTCTACTGAGAATACACGAATTAATGATTATCCTCCTGTAACAGAGCTATTTTGCAGTTTTAATTGTGCACATCGTCTCAATATTTGAGTGATAAATTGGTTTGTCTTGTGTTGAATCAGAGTACAGCACATGTTAAATGGCCGGTGGCTATGCGTTATCAGACAAAATCCAGTTTCTGATTAACCTCTAGCTCCTTGGGTTTCATCCCAAATGTAACATATGCCATAATTTGTTGGTAAATTATATACTTATAAAATCACTAACATAACAGTTTTCTTTTATAATTTATCTGACTAACATTTGAACACGGTATGTATCGAACAGCCTCAAGTTGTCAGTGCTGGTCTGTTCTGCTTTATCTGCTTCTTTTAATCACGAGTCCTTTCATTTTGTTGTAAATGACTTTGTTGTATTTCTGTATCAGCAGGTATTAACGTATTCGCCTTTTACTTTTCATTGCAAGCAATACACCTATCAATGCCATACTCGTTAGGTTTTGTGAAATGAAAAATTGTACCCAACGCAAACATGTCCATGTATATGTAATTAACAATGCAGGGTTTAGTCCATGTTCTGTACACGTCATTTTGTACAATACTTTAGCAATTGATACGTCTTTCTTAAATAGTTTTCTCTTGACGAATCCTTAATGTAATGACATTCTATCACAGCGAATGAGTCCATGTGTGTTTTCTCTGCGTGAATATATAATTAGCAGTAGCATTACCTTGACAGTGCCTTCAACTAATATATATTGATACGAATTAGTCACGTGCTTCTACAAACATGTGTAGAGACGAAAATGTAAGTTTTTCAAATAAAATAGACATGTGTGTATTATTTGCAGATTACACTAGCATTTGTATTTTTATTGATGGTGGTATCTGCATACATACTTATGTATCACATATAAATAGTTTAGTAATTGAATTAACTTTACACACGCTCACTTGAAGGGCCACCTACCCTAGTACATACATTCCTTTGAAAAAGTTTGACGATATGACTATGTATAATGTATGTGCTAAGACATTTCAAAATAATAACGATTGTGTATCGTATCTAGCACTGACTGCAGTATGCGACCGCCACAGTGAATATAAGTGCAAATTGTTCACATGTTATAATCTACAACACTAGATCCATTATCCTTGGCCAATGTACATTACTATATAATGTTCTGGGCATGTATACACAAATTAGCGAGTATACAGTGTGATTGTTCTGGGCTTGGTCTCAGCCAATACAGCTACTTGATGCCGAGCATTAGTATTGAATAAATGTTGATAATTTGTTATGCTCATTTATCATTGGAAAACTTACTTTTTTTGGGTATGCACAAGTATACATGTCAATCACACCGGATAGATCCGAATATACTCGGGTTGTACTATATAAGTTTAATCAATAATATATGTTTTAATATGTGTTTTGATAATCCAAAACTATCAAAGATATATACGACGTAACATATGATGCAAGTGCATCCTGTTAGCACCAGCTGATTACTGAATATGCTTGAATAGGATATGCATGCATTTATATTTTATTCATATACATATTGGCACACTTATATCTACTAGACATGCGTCATCGCAGTAAGAAAGTTATCAAAAGCCACAAACACAATTGTGGAAATTGTCACATTTGTTTATTTAAAAGAAGTCATGTGCCAAAGGATTTCCAGCTGTTTGCATCACATACAGTACATATTGTCCATACCATTATGCATAAAGTCTGATGGATAATCCAATATTCTATTTAAAGAGCACTATCGATAGTTCATATATGTCAGCGTATTTTGTATGGACAAGCTAATACTGTTTGTTTCTAAGCGGCCATTTTGAAATAGTTTCTGATTGTTCATTCAATATACTATTTGTCGAGCAATAACGATGCATATATTACGGGACAGATGCCATGGGATGTCGATAGTTCATTTATGTCAGCGTATCTTGTATGAACACGCTGATAGTGTTTGTTTAAATTGGCCAAATTACTAGTATATGATATTATACATATTATATTACCGTGTCAATAATATGTCATTATACATATTAAATGTGTGCAATACACGACTTTAGATGTCAATGTACAGCATCTATGATGTATTTCCAGTGTTGATATGCAGTATTGTCGGCCATCTTGGATTTGGCGGCCATATTGAATTTGAAAATGTTTCCACCCTGTTTGTTTAAACATATGTAACATAAACATGCAAAAACAAGTGCAAGTTTGCTTTTAACAAACATTTGACAGGGGAATTACATTTCGATATACACTATTAGGAGTGAGAGTGTTAAATAAGTTAGCGTCAATGCAAACATGGGGACATACCAGTAAGTGCTGCCAATGTGGTCTCAGATAACACTGCTTTACCACGCACGCCGATCAGGGGCTACACTATTTGACATTATGCATGCATACCTCATCTACCAGACCTACAATTGCCAAATGCAATGTCTTATGAGAAAACATGAACCATAACTGGGGCTTATGGGATTTCTGACCAGTTTAGCTCCCGATCTCATAGCACCCTCCTGTACCCTGATAGTGATATATGGTGCTTGTTAGAAGCATGTCGGGTGTTTGATTGATGGAATGACGAACAGTTCAGATCCTGATCAGTCTGTGCGGATGCACAGGCTGATCTGGATATGCACTGGTCGCAAAACCCATAAGCCCTATTCTCCAGTCACAGCCACAATTAAATGTATTTCAATTTGTATACGGTTTCACTGTTTTCCTGCGATACAAGCATTGTACTATAACTTTTATAATTGTGGTCGTATTTACAATACAACCCGCTGTATATAATTCTTATCACTACCTACAACTGCGAGGTTCTTCCGGGACGAAATCCCCACATGTTTAAATACAAATAATATGTGACAGTATGCACATATTTGTATATTCGATAATGTATATGGACACACTATGTAGTGTAAGGGTGAATACCCATGTCTGGGTCTTTGCAATAGATGGTCTGATAGTCGTTATCCAATTCACATTCCAACTGGCCCATTATGTCTATGGTTTCAATATTGCATACCTCTTCAGAAATAATAAGTTTGCAAACAGTGTAGATCCAGATAAGCCTGCTCGTGACGAGCCGTCTGATCAAGATCTGCACTTTGTGCAAGTAATTTTCAGTGTTTAGCGGAAAAACAAATCCTTCTTATAAATGGACTAGTTTCATAACTAGTTTAGCGGCGATTTGATAGGTCATTACATTAATATTTCACAGTCCATTCCAGTTAGTTAGGGTTGAAAGGGTTAACAAAACTACCCGTGTATACAGAGATCTGGACACTAAATAAAGCTATACATAGAGGATCCTACTGAGTGATTTAACATGATATTTATTAAACCAGTTTACTGATTTCATAAGAAACTAGGCTATGCCGAGTTCCTTATACAATCAGACAACGAGTTTAAATGCATGTGTACTATATGCTTGAATCATCACAAATGTTATATGATATTTATTGCATAAACATAACATGCATTGAAACTGTACTGACACCTAACCTGTTTTCTGAAGCGAGCTCATTTGCATATTTATTACACTACTGTTTGTTCCACGTTTTTCTTCCGACGAACATTTGACTATTAAACACATTAAACACATATTGATTTTCCTATTGAAATTTAACATGGGGGCTAAACATATATTTTTTGAAAATAAGTTTAAATCTCGCTAGGTTTCGGAGTCAATTTCTTTTTCCTTTTTTCTACCCATACTGTCACGTTTCAACTCATTTTTCGCAATTTCATCAAATAAAGAACATTTCGTCGGCACCAATTGGTGGAACAGGAAGTATTGTATTTAGTTGCGAATGTAGCTACGGACGGTACGGGAGTAATTGCAAGAGTTACTGTTCGCAACTATATTGTATTATGACTTTTACATGTAATACATTGTACATATACATGGCACATACCAATGTGTAGGCAATAATACTGAATTATTGTGCAGACTGTGTGCAATATGGTACTTGAGAGTTCAGATTGGGTCATATTTTGTATTTACCATATAGGCAGATCGAATAGGAAGTACACTTATATTTGAGACACGCCATTTTACGTAAATTCCGTCTAAAGTGGACACAATTTTCTGAGTACATTCGGCATATATCTGAAAATGTTGTCAACTTTTGACTTCATTTATGAAAAATATTCTAAATTTTGTAATCGTATTTCATGAAATTACTCAGATGACCGAAGGTACAAAATCACATGGCGTGTCTTAGTATATAATCCATGTTTCGTCAGCTCCACAGTTTGATTTTGTAGTGAACTATTACGTTCCTTATCGCATGTCCTATGCAACGAGTTGACATTGTTTATTTATACCAAGTTCGTGTTTGGCAGATGCACATACATGTATGTGCATCTGCTCTTTATTCATATTATTGTAAAAAGGTATCGCCGGATTGACGTTATACTATGTTATAATGTATCCGGAACAAGGGTAATATGTGGCGGTAACTGGAGAAATGAGGCCTATTGATTCTGCGATCAGTGTAGATTCAGATCAGTATGTATCCACACAGTCCGGATCTGCACCCGACATACTCCCAACAAACTCCCTTTATAAGTTGACATTCCATACTTCCATACTTTTGACTAATACTTTTCACCTGTCTGGGCAATAGTTCCGCGTGCCCGGTCAATAGTTCCGCGTTCCTGGGCAATAGCAACTATTTCACACCTGAAAATCATGACGTCATGATTTTTGTCGAAGATTACGTCATATAATTCAACGTAATTTAGATCATTAGTAGATGCACCCCACGCCACATTTACGTTCGCTGTGTCACATATACTGTTTAAATTTTGAGTAATAAAACAGTTATTTCATGGTAATTCAGGGAACATATTGCCCCTCTGTGTTGTGGACGACCCAGTGCACTATAACTGTATAATATATATCGTTATCAGAATACAGAAGTGTGCTATGTGATCTGGATCTACACTGGTCACATATCCAGTAAACCCACTTTGTCAAGTCACAGCAACATATTTGTTTTAGTAGTATATAGGGAGTCAAAATAATACTTATGCGACAAGGAAAAAAAGAAAGGAAAGGTCGAGGGAAAATGACATTCAAAAAGAAATAGAGAAACTGGAAACAGAATTAATAAATGATCCAATGAATAATAACATAAGAATCCAAATTGAAAATAATAAAGTACAACTTGAAAATATCTATGAGAAACGGGTAAACGGTATAAGGCTTCGATCCAAAGCCGAGTGGGTCGAAGGTGCAGAAAAAAATGAGAAATTATATATAGCCCTAGAAAAGAAAAACTCTGAATGCAAAACAATTTTACGATTAAATGTTAATGGACAAACAATCACAGAACAACCAGAAATACTGAAGGAAGAGGGAAAAATACTACAAAAAACTATACACTAAGAAATAAATATCAGCAACTACACACACATTTTTTCCAGCAAATGACAACAACAGAATAACAAACCAGGATAAACAATCATGCGAAGGTTCACTAACAGAGTACGAATGCAAGATAGCGGTGCAAGATATGAAAAACAATAAAAGTCCAGGATCAGATGGTCTAACAGTAGAATTTTACAAAATATTTTGGAATAATATTAAAATGCATCTTGTAAATTCGCTAAACTACTCTTTTGAAACAGGAAACCTTACCGATCTTCAGAAACAGGGTATTATAACGTTACTCCCAAAAAAAGACAAAGAGTTATCATTATTATCAAATTGGAGACCTATATCACTTCTTAACGTAGATTATAAAATAGCCACGAAATCAATTGCAAACAGACTCAAGAAAGAATTACCTTCAATAATCAGCGGCTCACAAACAGGTTTCATAAAAGGAAGATATATCGGAGAAAACATTAGATTACTATTCGAGTCAATAGAACTCTTAAATGAAACTAACACACCTGGAATATTATTTTTCTCAGATTTTGAAAAAAAAAGCATTTGATAGTGTTGATTACGAGTTATATGATGAAGACTCTGAACTATTTCAATTAAAAAATGGAGATGAGTTTATTAAATGGATTAAATTGTTTTATTCAGATGCTAGAAGTTGTGTTAGCAACAATGGACACCTATCCGATTTTTTCAATATAGGCCGTGGAGTTCGCCAAGGCTGCCCCCTATCACCTTATCTTTTTATAATAGCTATAGAAATATTATCATTAGCTATTCAAAATGACAATGAAATAAAAGGAGTTAACATATATAATCAAACAGTTAAAAGCACAATGTTTGCAGATGATGCAACTTTTTTTACTGACGGCGGACAGAACACTCATTCAATAAGTTAGTAGAAACAATAGACGAGTTTGGTAAATTCACCGGTCTGGTCTTGAATATTAAAAAGTGCACTGTTCTTCGGGTAGGATCATTATCTAAATCGTCTTTACATTACCTTCCCAATAAGCAATTTGCTATGGACCTCAGAAAAAGACCAAACTTTAGGTATGACATTTTCAAATGACGCAAATTTGATCTATCAATACAACATTGATCCAAAAATTAAAGAATTCGAAAACTGTCTAAATAAATGGAAAGGCAGGCATCTAACTTTGATAGGTAAGATAAATATAATTAAAACATTCGCCCTACCAAAATTAATATATCCGTTAACAGTCATTCAAACACCCCAGAGAACACTATAAAATATATCAAGAAACAACTGTACGAATTTTTATGGGATTCTAAACCAGACAAAATAAAAAGAAATGTAATAACCCAAAGTTACGAAAATGGAGGATCAATATGCTTGATATTGATTTGTTTATAATTTCATTAAAGGCTAGTTGGGTAAAGAGACTTTGCGATGAAAATAATACTGGGATATGGAAGCAAATATACATCGAACAACTAAAACAATTTGGTGGAACTTTTATTTTTGAATGTAATATTAAATATGAAGATGCAAACAACATTCATAAACACAAATTTATAAACATCTACTTACAGCATGGTCAAAAATTAACTTCACAGAATCAAATGATATCATATCCAAAACAAGTATTATGGAATAACTCGCACATCAAAAATGACGCAAAGATACTATTTTACAAAAGACTGGCACGATAAAGGTGTTCAACGGATAGAACATATTTTTGATTTTAGGACAAAACATTTTTACCTATTCCCAGTGTTTGCGGAACTATATTCAATCAGAATTTCAGACTTTCTAAAGTATTACACATTAACAAGGAGTATACCTGCACAATGGGTAGAACATATGAAAACAGAAAGCATTAATTCAGTACAAAATACTCCGAACCTTGTTCATGTAGTACAAAAATGTAAAGGTATAAATAAAAAACTATACAATATGCAATTAGGAAAAATAACAAGGGAGAACATAAAATCAGAACAAAAATGGGCGAATATATTTCCAGATCAAATCCTGAATTGGAAAACAATATACTCTATTACCATACGGAGCACCATAGATACAAGACTTAGAACCTTTCAATACAAATATTTGATGAGGAATCATAGGTACCAACAAACTGATGGCCAGGTGTAATATAGTAGAGTCTAGTATATGTGATTTTTGTAACATGAACATAGAAACATTCAATCATTTGTTTTGGGAATGTACAGTAATACAACATTTTTGGTCACAAATGACTAACTTTTTAATACAAAAGGGCATTACAGTGAACATCAATTTTTATACTACTTCATTTGGAATAATCGAAACGGTAGAGCATGAAAAGCAATTACAATATATCTTAATCCTAGCAAAATATTATATATTCAAATGTAAATATAATAAGTCTAATCTACGTTTCGACAATTTTTTATCGTACTTAAAACATAGTATTACGGTAGAAGAAATTATAGCGCAAAGGAAAGGAAAAATGGAGATACATCAAAATAAATGGAGGGATTTTGATTTATAATATTACACGATCAGACCGAGCATCATTCAATATGGACTAAATCGAAAACTAGTTACACTTCACTACATGCTGTGTTGTGTTGCTGAAAATTACTGTTTTGTACCGCAAGGGGTACATGTTGTATACATAGGTATCGTCTTATATATGGCATACAAACGAAAACATAAGTTGTATTATGAAATTGCAAGTGTTTTACTTTTGTTTTTACACGTGCATGCACGTGCTTACATAGAACATGAATGTTACAGGCTGGATAAACTATTCTCTTGATGTCTTTCGCTTCCTAGCTGGAACTCAGCTTAACACCTTCTTCCCATTCTATTATTTTCAACTTCTTTCTATCTATACTAAAAAAAACACAATTGTTTTCTCATGTAATATTGTAATTGTATACTTGTATGAATGTAACATATTCTGAGAAATAAATAAAAAAAAAAAAAAAAAAATAATAATATAATCCACCTAACGGTGGTATCATTTTCCCACCCTATATACTACTCCACCGCCCCCACCCCCCCCCGAAAAACTCCAAAATTGGTTAACGAGGAAATTGTCATCCGACAGCAAAATCGTGACAATTGGTGTCATAAATACATAAGTTGAAAAGAGGTCCAATTGAACAGATAAAACTATACTAATAAAAAAGATTTGTTTTCGTCTCGTTGTCATATTGGTGTCATAAATACCTCATGTTCATTTAACGTCCAATTGAACAGATAAAACTATACTAATAAAAAGGATTTATTTTTGTCTCGTTGTCATAAATACCTCATATTTATTTTTCAACACAGCATTTTCCTCCTCCACTATAGCTAATTTATTCCGTAGATCAGCAACTAATTCTACCAGCTCTAGTCTACCGCGTTCACCTTTAGCCACAGGGCAGCGTAGTTGCTTATGTCTACAAAGAGTTTGGGCACTAACGAACTTACAGGGGCATCTGGGGCATTGAAATTGTGGGGCGACACAAGGTAAACTTTCTTTTTACGTCTCGATATATGCCTTCGTAGATAGTCTTTACAAGCAAAAGTCTTACAACAAGTAGCACACTCCATTTTTTTTTTGTATATATATGTATATCTTTATGTTTAATTGGACATGAAAAACATCATGTGTAAATTTTCATGTCCAATTGAACAGATAAATCTCATAGGTTATATTACAGAAAATATGATAACGCCAGAAATAGAAAGTTTGAGAAGAGAAGCCGAATCTCTAGGGATTACTTATAGTAAACGGTTGAGAGTTAGGGGGTTGACAAATCTTATAAACTCCACAAAGAATGAGGCGTTTATGAAGCGGTTTACCCTCGCCCACAAACGAGGAGCCTTTAAAGACCTGTCACTAGCGGAGGAAGTTGGTAACATAATTCAAAAAAGAAAGTATTGCGGGGTTAAGGGCCAGTGTAATCAAACCTTCAAGCACATCCCAAATTAGACGCACAGGCAACCCAAATAATAAGAAAAATATATCGTTCGCGCGATAGTGGAAAAAGGTGAAGAAATATTGGGGGCTCACGATGAAACATTAAAAGGTAGTAGGAAAAGGGAAGACGGGTAGTTATATTATCCTTTCGTAAAAACATTGACATCAACGAGTCTGAACGCATGTCCGATACAATCGCTCCGTATCTAACAACAAATTTTTATTTGAGATATTCATATTCTTACAAGCTAGAACATATGGAGGAAACTAAAAATGGAAAACCTAAAACTGTAATATTTCACAAAAATCACGGTGGTAGCGAAGCACTATCATCAATGAAAACCGTTAAAAAATGGTTGTCAGATAAGGAGCAAACACGAATAATGTCCGATAAAATAGACAGACCGAATACAAAGTGGAAGTTTGTAAGATGGGTAGAGGTTTTTGTAAAGTTAATACAGGGCAGTAGGGGAATAGACTTGGGACTACAATCCAAAGAAGCAGCAGGAGGAGAACTTCCAGAATGGTTGAGGAATAGAAAAGGTATGTATTCTTTAGATAAGTATAATGACGACCTTTGTCTGTTCAGGTGTCTAGCTATGCACCTTGATAAAAAGATCAGACCTGACAGATGTACAGAAAAAGCGAAAGAACTTAGTAAGCAATATTTCGGTAGTAATGTGGTTTCACCAATTCTTTTTTCGATCTGAAAAAGGTTTGAAGAGTTTTTTAAAATTGGTATGGAAGTATATCAACCCACCAAATGTGACGTATGGTGGTTGAAAAAGGTACCAGCGCACTATGATGCAAAAGGTAATAAACCAATGACAATAGGACTGTTTAATAATCACGCATTTCTGATAAAAAACCTTAAAATTAAAAACCTATCTAAAATTTACGCCTGCGATAATTGCAAGCAGAAATTCACAAAAGCGAGTAATATGAAGAGACACGGACCAACATGTATGAGAGGTGAGACAAAAGTAATATGTGATGGTAATTATTTAGAGCGCCCGCGTTCGTCGTTCGAGAAAGCATTCTACCCAAAAGGTTCTAACAGTTATGGTGCGATCGATTGGATGCACTCTGTGGAAAAGCGGGAGGGAATTCACATTCACCACGAACAGTGCGGACACGGAGGTGAAAGATGGATTTTAGGAGCTCCGGTAGATGGATACTGTCCAGAAACCAATACCGTATATCAATATCACGGCTGTTACTGGCACGGGTTTGAGATTCATGCAAAGCATGAAAAAGAAGAACGCGCATCCACAATGAGAAGTGATAAATTTATTAGAAGCAAATAATTCAACCTAGTAGTTATGTGGGAATGCGAATTTCGAAGAACGGGTAAAGATATAAAGATCGGTTGCGACACTACTCTTTACCCATATCAGATAGTATACGATTTTGAGGCGTATCTCCAGCCAGAAGTTGAAACTACCGGTAATAGTTTAGAGTACGAAGCTGAGCACGTTCCGGTAAGCGTTAGTATAGGAGATAATTTCTCAGGAACAGTAACTCATATTTGTGATAAAGATCCCGCAAAACTTATAGAAAAATTCGCAGAAGATTTGAAAGTCAGGGGAAAAGCTATAAGAGAAGTATGGTCAAGATACGAATTTAATACGGAAAATTTACGCGAAAAACAAATCGCCCAGATCGAACAGTGGATAGAGCAAGTACCGGTTATAGGTTTTAACAGCAGTAAGTACGATATGAACTTAATAAAGAAATAGTTAGTAGGCGAACTGTCATCAACAACGAAGAAAGTAATGGTTGGAAAAAAAAAAAGGGCGAACGCAACAATATTTCTATTTATTTACTCCGGAGTTTAGATTTCTTGATGTAATACTTTACCTAGGACCCGTGTAAGTTACGATAGTTGGATAAAAGCCTACGACTGCAAAGGACAGAAATCTTTCTTTCCTTACGAGTGGTTCGATTCTACAGACAAGCTGGATTACCCGGGACTACCGGATATAGAGAATTGATATTCCAAACTATCTGGGAAAATGTTACTAGACGAAACAGAATTAAGTAAATGTAGTAGAATTTTCGAAGAAGAGAATATGAAAACTTTCAGAGATTGGTTGAAATATTATAACGATTTAGATGTAGCACCGTTCCTAGAAGCTGTGGGAAAAATGTGTGAATTTTATAAACACAGGGGTGTAGATATCTTCAAAGACGCGGTAACACTACCGGGTGTGGCTATACAATATTTATTGAGAGGAACCATTAAAGAACAAAAATCTTCAAAGACGATTATACCGGAGGATGCTCTATGCGCGCCTAAAGAAGAAACATACAAAATGATGAAAGACGCTCTAGTTGGTGGTCCATCGATAGTATTTACGTGATATGCGGAAGCCGGTGTTTCAAATATTAGAGTGGGTTCCAAACCTTGCGAGGCTGTTTTGGGGTACGACGCAAACGCGTTATATTTATCTACGTTAAATAAAGAGATACCGTGTGGAAAAGAAACTATACATCATATAAATAACCCACATAATCCTAAACTTATTAAAAAGTTTAGTAAAAGAGTTTTATGCGGAGACTGGTTTGGGTTTGCGGAGGTGGATATAGAAGTTCCACACAACTTAAAAGATAAGTTTTCCGAAATGTCTCCACTTTTTATAAACAGAGAAGTAGAGGTTGATGAAGTTCCCGCGCACATGTTAAAATATTTAAAAGATACTGGCCGAACTAGAGGAAACGGAAGAAAATTGGTGTGATCTATGTCGGCCACTAAAGTATTGCTGTACGCGCCACTGTTGAAATGGTATTTAAAACACGGCCTAGAAATAACGGGAGTTCATCGTGTTATAGATTATATTAGTGGTAAAACCTTCGAATGGTTCGCTAAAGAAGTTACAGCCGCAAGACGAACGGGGGATGTAGAACCGAATAAGAAACCGGTGGCCGACATAATGAAATTATTAGGAAAAACTCGTGTTGCGGAAAAATGATAGAGGCAACGGAGAGACATTTAAATACGACATATACGCGAGACGAAACCTGTGTTGACAAAGCATTAAGATCCGCGTATTTTGATGATTTGGAAAGAGATAGGAGATGCGTACGAAATATCTTCAAGAAAACCCCGGTGCTCAGTAAAGAGACCATTCCATTGTGGGGAATAGCGGTTTATCAACTAGCTAAATTGAGAATGTTGGAATTTTACTACGAATTTCTAAACAAATACGTAAAAAGAGAAGACTTCGAATTAATACAGATGGACACGGATAGTATGTATATAGGAGTTAGTGGAAAAACGATAGAGGAATTGATTAGACCTAACTTACTAGACGAGTTTGAAAAAGAAAAAAAGAAATGGTTGGCTTGGGATAAATGGAGTAATAGAGAACCAGGACTTTTCAAAATGGAATTTAGCGGAGATAAGGCGATAGCGTTATCTAGTAAGTGTTATTTCGTAGAAAAATTTAATTCAATTAATAAAAACTCCGCGAAAGGAATGTCCAAGAGAACTAACGATTTAAATTGGGATAGATATAAACGAGTACTAAGCGAAACTACAGAAGATGGAAAACACATTATAGATGTAGCGCAAAATAGAGGATTTAAAATGAAAGACGGCGTTATGAAAACGTACTGTCAACGAAAATTAGGACTATCGGCGTACTACGATAAAAGACGCGTGCTATCGGACGGAATACATACGGAACCTCTTTAAATACTCTGACGATCCGGGGGTAACTGGGTGTCAGAAGGCACCGCAAGAAGTTCTTTGCGAACAAACCCTCGAGAGGGTCCATCATCCAAATAGTAGAGCACGGGCTCATCGGGTTTGGTAATATATCGATATAGATGATATACATTGAGAGACCACACGGGATCAGTCGCGCGGCGGCTGCCACCTTCGAGCTCTCCCGGTTGATAGAGGTAGCGGACGTCAATATCCGATGGAAGCCGTTGCTCCTCTAAACCAACGGGTCGCCCGCGCGAGACGGCAGAGGGCTTCCTCGTCACCCTTTTAAACTTGATAGCATCTACGGGCTTCTTACCTATCAATCTGGTCACGTCTCCGTTCAGTGCGGAGACCACGGCGGGCAGTCTGGCCACCCACTCGGTCGATCGCGAATGAGGGTCTACAAGTTCTTTGGCGTATTTGTGTCCGAACAGTCTCTCAGCCAGGGTTCGATTGAAGCGCTCCACGATCCCCTGGTCCCGGTGGATGTTGACGCGGCCGCGTCTGACAGAAACGTTGTGCTTAGACAATAGATGAGAGACTGCGCCCATGAACTCGCGGCCAGGATCGACCTGGAGAAGATTCGGCCATTTGAGAGGACTCCTCTTATATATTCGGGAAAGAGCCTCGGCCACCTCCTTAGACTCTTTAGTGGCCAACGGCTCAGCCCCCTTATAACGACTCGCTACGTCAACGATTGTCAGCGCGTACTTGTACGTCTTGCGACCTACGCGATCGTGAGGTAGAAACAGGAGATCCGCTTGGTGAACTTGGTTCGGCACCGGCACGTCGAATTTTGGGCGCGGAATATTGTGAGGCGCGGGTAAATAGATCTGCCAGATGGCCTGCTTCTTGAGCCATTCCTTGGCGTATTTTCGGAAACCTTGGTCGCCGCCGCGAGGTTCTTGATGGCCGCGAGTCCCTTCCAGTAGCCGCGTGGGCTATAGTACGTATTCGCCAGCTTGCGCGTTAGTTTGGTATCAAGTTTACGCGTGTTCATCGTATGCGAAGTATTCCAATATATCGGACAATCTCCAACATGCACTCGTCAGTTCGTCCGGTAACTGCGTCATTAATAATAAACCTTTGTTGGAAGTACAATCGCGATTGATTTTGGAGGTCAAGTTCTGAAGGAACTCGGAGGAATCCCCAGGATTGGTGGGGGAATCTAACATCCGCTTCGCGAAAAGGGTGGCCGTTTTTTCGTCCTCGCGCCACGTCTCGAGAGAATCTTGGGCCAGATGGATCATACCCTTTGTGCCAGCTATACGGTGTCTAATGGCCGTGTAGCCTACATCGATCAAAGCGTAATAAAGATCGTCAACTAACATCGTTATATATATATATTTTAAACAAGTTCAATTGCTTATTTCAATCTCGATTGAATATATAGTAGCTGACGAGACCCGTCGCAGCCATTCCCACGACGATGAACGCGAACGTTCGAGTTTTGTAGTTTAGAGAATAGAAAGTTGCTGCCGCTGAACGCCAATGCGTTCACGAGCGCTCCTCCTACTATTATTCCGATCGAAGCCATTATATTTCCATATATTAACGGGTATAATTCCGGCTTTAATTAGATAAATCTCGGGTCCAAACTGCTGCCGCTACATCTAAGGTCACGAGCCCTACGTCTCTCGCAGTAAAGTCCAATTTGGGAGCGGACCCTCCTATGGTCATCTTTGATAGTCGAGCGTACCCGATACTGAGACCCGATATCACCACGGCGTGATAAAGCGCATTCACTATCATTTTACCATCTTGTTCAGCCATTATTGCATATAAAAGGGATCGCATTTGATGTTTAAATGGGGCGCATCCAACAGTGTTGGGGGTTGTTTTTTCAATTTCAACCTCGTTGATGACCTGTTGTTGGAACGGTAAAGCACATACAGGGTGCCCACAACCGACAGACCACCAACAACAACCCACGGGATCCAATCAGTTGGAGCAATCGGTTTCGATCCAATAGATTGGGGGAGAAACAGCTGCCACCGGGTGTTTTGTCGTCTCCGATTGCAACTCCAATCTCAACTTTTCGGGTGGCAGCCGACGCCCGCCCAGCTGCATGTCTTTTGGGGTTTCTATGTCGTGATGTTGAGGGTTCATCCAACGTGCTCTGGTTCAACTCAAATTTCGATTGGGTTGAGTGTGGTTCCGTCACTCTCGCAGGTGTGTCTTGTGTCATCATTTATAATATTAGGGCTTATAGTTCGTGGGCATATATGTCCAAATTGACAGTGTTTACCCGTGGTCAACACGGTTGTCAGCGGAGCTAAGTACATTCCAAACTTGTGATAAATTGAGCAGCATGCCGTTCTAAGAGTGTGTCCTATAAAAGGGTCAGTCTCTAGATCGCGAATCAACCCCGCGGTGTCTGGTATAGGGAGAAGTATACTAACGGTGGTAGCGTACAAATGAATAGCCGCCGATCCGAGAGTTTTTGTCATCTCCGCACCTAATTTGGATTCGTATCGCGCGTACATTGTATCGACCTCCGCATCTGACATCTTATCCACCTGACAAACTGAAAGCCGCCTACCGAGATAATGTTCCGACTGTCCCCCATCAACCAGCGCAGCTAGACGCTCGCGACGCGCCGCGTTTTCATTTTCTTTCGGGACCGTATCGGCAGCCGTGCCGGCAGTCGTGCTGACAGGTGTTCCTACAGTTTCAGTCGTGTCGGCAGTCGGAGCGACTGTTTCTTCCATTAGCTGATCGAGAAGTTCGTCGCAGTTCATTATTGCTAATTTTCTTAAAATTAATTTAATTATTCTTACAAGTCTCATAAGTCTAACATATTGCCAAGCGCACCACCAGATACTTATGATCACCGTTATGCTCACAATAAAGCTCGCAGCGGAGCAACAAATTATTAGCAATTGCTCAGCATTGTTAAGCATTTTCTCAGCATTGTTAAGTATTTGTTAAGCATTGTTCAACATTGTTCAGCAATTGCTCAGCATTGTTCAGCATTTGCTCAGCATTGCTCAACATTTGTTCAGCATTTACTCAGCAGTTACTAATTAATTACATTATAAGCAGTTGGTTGATCAGTCTTTAGCAGAAGCTTGGTGTGCTTAGTTTCCGAAAGTATTTGTCAAACCTCCAGGCGCTCCTCGCGCGTTGGGATAACGTCGTTCTCTCTAAGACATTCATCGAATGAGTCTCGGTCCTTGCAGTGGAAGAGGGCGACCCATTTCGTTTGCCCGCGCAGATCCTTTTGACGGCGTTGTACTTCTGAGTGGAGATCCATACGCTTTGCCTCGCATGGTGGCCAGAAAATGCGAGCTCGGAGAGCATGTCCTTCTTTTTGGTCATCGCCGCCTTGGCCGAGCAGTCGTCAATCACGTATAGGGTGGGCCCTCCCTGGAATATTTGATAGAAGACACGCAGCCAACCGTGAAGTCTGTCGCCGGGGTCAACGAAGTATACCTCAGGGTCGGTCCATATCCACTGACGCCGCTGGTAAGTATCGTTGTGCAGCACAGTGAGACACAGGATCACAATGTGACGAAAGGCATCGCGGTAGGACTCCTCGAGCAAGTCGAGGATGAAAACCGTTTTTCCACATCCTGTCTGCCCACATATTATGGCAGAGTGAGCATCTCCAATCGTGAATTGGTATTGATTGCTAAAATTAGTATAAAGCTGAGACGTATCGGCCATTTTCGATCTTGAGTTGCGCGTCCGTTATTATATATAAGTATACGTTCAATGTGCCATTTCCATCCACCTCTTTGGCTATCTGGATCGTCACACCCTCGCTAGCGTTCTCAACTTGGCGTCCGCTACCGTGCATTTGGTCGTCGTCGCTGGCTCGCATGTCTAACCATAGAGCGTACTTTGTAGTCAGGAAATCCGCGAGGGAGACGTCCGATAGCTGCAGGTATTTGGCAACCGCGGCAACTTCCGGGGAGCGCTTAGAGCCGGAAGCAAACTGCTTTCTGACTTCGTCCCACTGCTGGTGTGCGCGAAGACCCGCACTGAAAAGTTGATTGGGGACTCCCTCGATCGTCACCTCTACCTTCGTGATTTTGGGGTTATAGAATTTGTCGGTTTTTCTAGCACCGAACGCGAACCGAGCATCCTCGAACAACATCAGTATACCTTTCATCGAGCGGGCGGGTACGTTGACATTAATATTCCACAATGTGTCGCTTTTGTTTTTCGTCATCTTGCGGTGGCGAAGAACTCGGTCGTAAAGT
This sequence comes from Conchocele bisecta, assembly GCA_029237695.1. Classification (NCBI taxonomy): domain Eukaryota; kingdom Metazoa; phylum Mollusca; class Bivalvia; order Lucinida; family Thyasiridae; genus Conchocele; species Conchocele bisecta. The sequence continues at coordinate 35,689,216 of CM055271.1, forward strand.
ATGGCAACGCGCCCGGCGTACTGGGATCTGATTAATCGCGCGAGTTCGGGCATCGTGACCATGTCGTTACTCCAGCGACACATTGTCGATCGTTATACGTCGATGTTATGTCAGTGGCTATGAGAACTCGTGGCCGTAGGTCGTTGAACGTTAGTTCGTATTCGAGGCGGTCAGCCAAAGCACTCTGAATAGTAGGGCATGTGACTCTCCAGCAACTCAAAGTCGAGCGGGATGTAGAAGCGGTTGCCGTAAGCGGGCCGCGACCGCGTTGTCGCTCGCGTTGTTATCTGCCTTGTTACCAGCCCCGATTCTAAGTTTGGTTACGTTCTTATTTTTGCTGCTGTCAATACCCTGATAGACAGCGTTTTCGCACTCTTGCGCCGTCTTCCGTAGGTCCTGATAGCAATGGTAGACGTCGCTGTCATCGATCCGACATCACCTCATTACCAGAAATCTTCTTCACTATGGCGCGACCCAGGTTCTGAACGACGGTTCGGTCCGCGTCCGCCGATGTAAGCGAAATAGTGAAAGCGAGGCGAACAGTCCCCGGCATAATGACGTCGCTAGCTCCGAGGTTGGGGAAGCGGACTAAGAGCTTGCTGGTTCTGGTCGATTCGTCGATGGGTTGTTCGTAATAACGACACTCTGTCTCACACCTTTTGCCACGAGGGGCGGGGCTCACGCAGTCTGCGATATGGATTGAGGTTTGCGACCGTATTGACTCGAAGGACATAATCTATTAAACCTGATTGGTTTTTGTCTTTAATATAAGAATAATAATTATTAAAGATGGCTGGTCTCGATATTGGCATGGATGAATTCGATCGCACTACGGGCGACCGAGACGATTACCTCGATTACCTCGATGATGATGATGATGATTATCTCGACGAAACGACCATCATAGATACACCAGGAACTTCAGCTGCTGGTGATGTTAGCTATATGTGGGAGGCCCCACCCGAACTCCGGCATGGGCGGGCGGTGCCGACATTCCTGCGGGGATCTCCAAGGGTGAGCTGGCTCCTCTCGAGGAAACGGATTCTCTGGTGAAACGGTGGGAGAGTATAGTGTCTAAACACGGCATCAAGGCCACGTTGGAGTTTCGCAGCACTAAAAGAGGAGACCTGTGGGTTAAATGGGGCAAGAACTGGAAGTTGCTGACGTTCAATAACGACCCGAACGGTTCCTCGGGGCCTCTTCAGTGAGCCGATTATGGAGCAGACCTCGCTCGAGCTCTCGGATGGTGCTCGATGATCGGTCGCGGGTGCCTAAAAAAATGATAAAAACCATGCAGGATGACCGACCGAAACGAAACTGGCGTAGACGGCCGCCGCTATAGAAACGAGTGATATCAGCGAAGGTCCCTCGTATAGTCACCGACGCGATTAACACAGTGGAAACCACGGTCAAACGAATAAACGACACCGAAGTATGACCACCGTTACCTCTTCGCGAAACTCCTGGGACTCAATAAGGTTCTGCAAACGGGCCGTGGTGAACTAGTTTAATAACCTCTTCAAACTCACGGAGCTGGACGAAACATATCGAGCAAGAAAAAAAGTAAACTTGGGGGGGGGAAGCCCGTGGCGATAGAGAATCTTACCGAGCGGAATCAACAAACTCCTGCGGTCGTTGCGGGATGAAAAAGAGAAGCTCGCTTAGCGGCTGTCTCAATTAACGTGAGACACACTCTGGACAATTAAGTGGTAGCCACGAATCAATCACGAGTATACTGCACGAGGACACGACATTCGGTGAACGTCTTCGCACTCTGTTCAGAGAGAAGGGCTTCACAATAGTAACCATCCTCACAGCTTTCACCATGATTAAATGACCCTAATTCTATCTATGTCGTCTCTAGTTCTATCTATCACGGGTGGTTCGGCGCCAGCACCAGCGCCAACACCAGCGCCAGCACCAGCGCTAGCACCAGCGCCAGCACCAGCGCCAGCACCAGCGCCAGCACCAGCGCCAGCACCAGCGCCAGCACCAGCGCCAGCACCAGCGCCAGCACCAGCGCCAGTACCAGCTCCATCCAGTGGAGCCAAAGAATGGATAAAAAAACAACTAAAAGCCCTCTCTTGGCTAAATTAGCAGGAAAGTTGGCTGCCGCGCTGCCTGGGTTGATCGGGGGTCTACTCTCCTTCTTGCTATCTATATTATCAAAAACGGCTGGATGGCTCGCCAATGTTTGGGCTCTAATCGTGGCAATCGCCGGTTTCCTACTTTTAGCCTCCCGAGAGTTCCTAAATCCAAAGCACAAATAGTCCGACCACCACGAGGGCTACGACGAGGCCCTAATTTCTCCTCCTCGTGGGTTGTGGCACTATTTTCCCCTGTTCCAATCCAATCGCGTTCAACAGTGTTGAGGGGCGAACTTGCTGGTCCTATTGCAAAGGGTGAAACAGGAGCGGAACTCGGTGGAACACTGGGTTCGAATGAACTTGATGGGGGGGGGCCAGTTCGTGAATTGGGGTTGGGGTTGGTGGGGTGGGTGCTTGCGGTTTTATGAAATCGGTTCCATTGTTGGGGGTGCGCTTGATGATATCCACGTTCACGTTCCCGTTGTTGTGCGATTTTTTGATTGACGGTGGCGATTACGATTCTGATTATTGTAACCGTCAACCGAGTCGTCTCGTAGTATCATATTGCTCGGTGCCAATATAAAGACCTATTCCAAATACATAGTCTACCGGGGTGCTGGCATTCTGCAAAACGTCTTGATATGCTCGATCGCCTTCTCCAGGTCCACCTTAGCTGAGATGGCGTCCTCTTATGAGTGCCAAGAATTGTTTTTTTTGCGCGTCAAACGCCGTTTCCCGTGCCTAGTAAATATAGAACTGCGAGTTGGCTTCTGTGCGCCGAGGATGGCCAGACTTATGTCCGAACGAATGGAGTCGTTGAGGCGAGTAACACCGGCCTGCGTGAACCCCATACCCTTACTCAACATAAATGTACCCCACGCGTCCCGGACCTCAGCAGCCTGCTGTGTATGTATCGTATGAGCTCGTTTTTTTTCGGAGGTAAACCATTCGGCAGGATGAGACGCCGCAGTGCCGACCTCCAGATACTTCCGGCCCGAAGGTCATCGTCGCGGGATCAAAATTACCGGCGTTACCGACTGATCGATCGTGTCTAAAATCAGTCTGCGTCCAATTCCCGGACTTGCCCCGAATGAGAACGTCCCCCGAGCCAGGAAATACTTTCTGTCTCCAGTCCGCCATCTTTTGAAACGAAATTTAAAATTCGTTACATAGTCTTTCGAACGCCCTACGATCGTACGTGTTGGAAATGGGATTCCATGCGTCATCTTGAGGGTAGTGGGAATACCTAGTTCTTTGATAATCCTCCTAATGGTGTAATACGCGTGAAAGTTGTAGGACACTTCGGAGCATGACATTCTCGGATGATCAGATGGTCTTGATGCGAAACTCCGCATCCGGCCGTTGCGCACCATACCGGCGAAGTTGAGCTGATTCTGCCAAAACTGCATCGGTGTTGCTTTCCAACCGTTCACGGCTTCCATCGTAGTAATTCTTGGGCAGCCTATATTGTTCAAAGATGTCGGGAAAAGGGAAAATTGGTGGTAAAGCCACTTTTCGGTCTAACTGTTACAGTTGGGTGTACAAAGTGGTCAACAACGTCTTTTTGTGTGTATACACCTCCGACCGCGTACTTCGCATTAGAGTTAAAGCTAAATGCTTTGTATCCATTGAAATATATTATTATGTTTGCTACTATCACTAATGTTCAAAATGAGAGTTGTGAACTTCAAAAGTCGATCGACAACTGCTGCGGAAAACGCCGGGTAGTCCTCAGATCAATCACCTTCACGGTTGGGTGGCGGAATGTGGGGAAGAGTGAAGGATTTTACTATGTGCAGGATGGACGACAAGTAGGTGTAAAGCTGCCTCACGGACTGTGGAGTTTTATACAGCTCAAAGATTTTGTCACCTCAGAGCTTGACGGTAGAGTCAACCTCACAGTATCGAAGGCTACCGGAATTCCAACAATGACCATAGGCCTGATAGTAAGGTAGTGATCTCCCCGGGATTGGGTAATCAACTCGGTTTTAGAGAGACATACTCCGCAAATAAAGGAGTGTTTGTCTCGGGTGAGTACGTCGGTGATAAACCGATGGACTTCGCCTTCACGAAAACTCTCAGGGTGCACTTGGATCGGGTGAACACATCGTACAACACGGTAGACGGATCTCCCAGCACATTAATGAAAACCGTGCAAGCCGGCGACTGTTTCTTTGGGGAGACGGTGACCTTAGACTTGCCACACCCCGAGATGAAAGTTTTGGAAACGGGACACATCCACGAATTTACGGTCTCTATTCTCGATGATCAAGCGAGAAAGTTGAATAACTATTACCCGATTTCGGTCGTTCTCGAAATTTCCAATTGAGTATAGGTGCCCCCAATATTATAATTTAATTTTATTATGAGTATATACGGACCAGGTAGTTCTTCCGATTGGGTGACAGATTCAAAGAATTTGGAACCGGCAGAAGGAGGATTCGTCCCGACAGAGAGTGACTTTTTAACTACAGGAAAAACCAAGGCCCTGATCAATAAAACTATATCGAAGGCCACAAACGGGATTCGCAGGAGTATAGCGGATGTTAGAGTAGAAGTGCTTAAGGCAACTGCACAAGTTGGGGAAGATGCCCGGGTGAAATTGAGAAAGCCCGAGAAGACCACCAGGCGGCCCTTACGGAGGCTTATAGGGTGTTGCGCTCAGAGGACTCTCCCAACAGAGAAGCAACACTTACTGAACTAGGAGAAAAAATAACCAAATTTCAAAAAGAGGCCCGAACGGGTATTGAGAAAGCCCGAGAAGACCACCAGGCGGCCCTTACGGAGGCGTATAGGGTGTTGCGCTCAGAGGACTCTCTCATCAGAGAAGCGGCACTTGCTAAACTAGACGAAAAAATAATAGAATTTCAAAAAGAGACCCAGTTGGGGGTTGACGGACTCAAAGAAGACCACCAGGCGAACCTTGTGGAGGCTTATAGGGTGTTCCGCTTAGAAGACTCTCTCAACAGAGAAGTGGCACTTACTGGACAAGATGAAAAAATAACCAAATTTCAAAAAGAGGCCCGAACGGGTATTGAGGGAGTCCGAGAAGACCACTAGGCGTCCCTTGCGAGGGCTTATGATGTGTTGCGCTCAGAGGACTCTCTCATCAGAGAAGCAACACTTACCAAACTAGACGAAAAAATAACCGAATTTCGAAAACAGACCCGGTTGGGGGTTGAGGGGGTCCGAATGGGTGTTGAAAAAGCCCTAGAAGATCACCAGGCGACCATTACGGAGGCTTATGATGCGTTGCACTTAGAGGACTCTCTCAGCAGAGAAGCTGCTCTTACCGAACTAGGAGAAAAAATAACCGAAGTTTCTAATAAACTGAAACATGTTCGTAGAGCCGCGACCAAAGCTCTTGAGGAGGCCTCTTATAAGATTCGTACAGAGGCATATACCGCAAACAGTGCGCTTGCCGGAATAGTGCAAACAATGAAAACACTAAAACGTGCCATAACAGTTTGGGCTGAGAAGCGGGGCCCATTGACTGAGGGGCTCTATGAATATTCGTTCGGTGCCAAAGCGAATAATAAATGCGGGGGATACACCATGACAACTACAGGTACAGTTGTCCGAATGGCGGTCTGCTCGGTTAATGCTAATGGTAAACCTGTGGGCGCGGTCACGATAAATCTCGTAGTAGATGGTGAAGAACAGGGGGCTGGAGTCACTAAAATCGCTGGAGATAGTTCGACGGTGGTTTCGTTCATCGGTTATGATCTAATTAGACTTTCAGAAGGTAGTGTTATTAACTTTGTTACGAAAATCGCTGACCCAGCGAGTTGTTCCACTATTGTTACATTGTTAATTGAACTTAATTTGTAATCATGAACGAACCAACACTGTATCCAATTCTCAATACCACTCCATCAACACTGTATCCAATTGTCAATACCGCTCAATCAACACTGTATCCAATTGTCAATACCACTCCATCAACTTCAATTAACGAAAGAAGTTCAGATTTTAGGTTGAATAATATCGTCGCTATGCAGGATATTTTAGTTAGAGAATGCGCAAATAGAAAAAGACACGCTAAAAAATATAAGCGCGCGGCGAACATAGCCGAAGCATCTAGTACGGTTCTGACGAGTTTATCTGTAATGAGTGGTGCGGGGACTGCTGCAACGCTAACTACAGTTGTAACGGTTCCAATTGCTGGGGTTTTGAGTGGAATTACCGTTTTATCTGGAATACATTGTATGGTAACTAGGGCGGCGGGTGGAAAACTCGAGAAAAAAAGTAGAAAACCTGATAGAATATCCGTTCTCGCCAGGTCTAAGAAAAATAGCATCGACGTTATAGTGTCCAAATCGTTGGCCGATAAGAAAATATCAAATTTAGAGTTTGAATCCGTGGTGGAAGAAATGGGGAGATATGAAGAATTAAAAAATGACATTAGAATCAAAGCGCGCGCCACCATGCCAAAAATTGAGTGTACTGATTGGGATAAATTTAGGGTAAAACTTGGAAATAAGGTCGAAAGAAATGTTACAGCACCATTGTGATATTTTATTAAAATTAATTAATTTTAAGAAAATTATAAAAATAATTATATTGGTGCAGTAAACAATTTATTAATTAATTTTATTAAAATTATAAACAATTTAAACAAAAATGAAAATCGGGTCTGGTCGAGGCTCGAACCCGCGCCAGCAAAACCTAATTTTGTTGGTGGAAATAGTTTTTTTTTTGTTTTTTTTTAATTAATATGTAATAATAGGGGGTGTTCAGCTTTAAATTATTAAAAAAAATTACAAATTTAATTATAAAATTAACAAAATAACGAGCCATCCCATGTATAAATAATTATAATTTGCACACCATTTTTATGTTGTATAGGAAAGTGATGAGTATATATACGTTTGAAAGCCTTACAACAATTGGTCTCATCTCGTGTGTGCCATGTTGTTGATCCGGCATGACGTCCGTCTCGTCTGTTTAATGGCAGCAGTCTCTAAATGTGTGTGTGAATTGGTGATGGAATTGTATAGCTCAAAGGTGCCGGCCTAAAAGATTTCTACCTAAGAGCTTTGCAATTACATCACCAAATCACAAAATAGGCTCGCTTACTTCGTCGGTTTCTCTGAATTGAGGATTGGCAATGGGGTTAAAGGCGACCCGTAAAATGAGACTGTGAGCCAACAGATGCGTGGGCTTAAGAAAGGTCCCAACACTCCAGTGGCTGGGTGCCGTCTAAGAAATCTGCCCAGTCGATGGGGTGGGGGTGTGTGCACGAGTGTAGGCTTTTGCTATTTTTTTTAATTTTTTTTATTTTTATTAAATTATTAATAATTTTTCAATATCGTAGAAATAAATTAGCTATAGTGGAGGAGGAAAATGCTGTGTTGAAAAATAAATATGAGGTATTTATGACAACGAGACAAAAATAAATCCTTTTTATTAGTATAGTTTTATCTGTTCAATTGGACGTTAAATGAACATGAGGTATTTATGACACCAATATGACAACGAGACGAAAACAAATCCTTTTTATTAGTATAGTTTTATCTGTTCAATTGGACCTCTTTTCAACTTATGTATTTATGACACCAATTGTCACGATTTTGTTGTCGGATGACAATTTCCTCGTTAACCAATTTTGGAGTTTTTCGGGGGGCGGTGGAGTAGTATATAGGGTGGGAAAATGATACACTCCCGCCTGCGATTCGCTTACCAAGAATTGCAATCCAGCGGTCCTTGAATTGCAATTCTTCCCCTCTGGAATTGCAGTCTAATTGCAGTCTAATTGCGGTCCAAACGCGGTCCCGTTTTTGCGGTCATTCTTTCGCGATACCGTTTGTGCGGTCATTCTTTCGCGGTCCAGTTTGTGCGGTCATTCTTTCGCGATACCGTTTGTGCGGTCATTCTTTCGCTATTTCCGGTAAAACTTACCGTATCATCGTATAGTACAGTTTGTTTACATTATCAGTGATTATACAACGTACTATACGAATATTATACAACATACGATATCCGTTCGTATATACGATATATCCGTACGGATATGGTATGAATATAAAGTGGGTCATCCTGTGGTTAAAATATACCGATGCACCGGTTGATTTCGAATGTAAACATCCGGTTTTCATTTCGATCATCTGCCATAATTTGAAGTTTTTCAAAATGAATAAATGTTCAGTTTTACGATGCAGAAACAATATTTAAAACTGAGGATTGTGAAGTACGGTATCACTGTACATATACATGTGTGTTCAATATACAGTAATTCATCACTGTACTCCGCACCACCGCCGGGGACACAAAACAATGATCCCCCACGCACACCAGCCATCTACATTTGGCGTCCTAAAAGTTCCGGTCTATATCCCACAGTGGGAACAATGTGTATCACCACCACCACCAGTTTTTGTCTATGACTACACTACACCCCCCCCCCCGCCCCCGCCCCCGACCACCACTTCTGTCTGTAACGCAGGATGACGTGGCCGACTGATCAAGTGCTAAACTAGTCCTGGTGCATGACCGACTGATCAAGTGCTATACTAGTCTTAGTGCGATGGCCGACTGATCAAGTTCTAAACTAGTCATGGTGCGATGGTCGACTGATCGAGTGCTATACTAGTCCAGGTGCGATGGCCGACTGAGCAAGGGCTAAACTAGTCTTGGTGCGATGGCCGACTGATCAAGTTCTAAACTAGTCGTGGTGCAATGGCCGACTGATCAAGTTCTAAACTAGTCCTGGTGCGATGGCCGATTGAGCAAGGGCAAAACTAGTCTTGGTGCGGTGGCCGACTGATCAAGTTCTAAACTAGTCCTGGTGCGATGGCCGACTGATCAAGTTCTAAACTAGTCCTGGTGCGATGGCCGACTGAGCAAGGGCAAAACTAGTCATGGTGTGGTGGCCGACTGATCAAGTTCTAAACTAGTCCTGGTGCGATGGCCGACAGATCAAGGACTAAACTAGTCTTGGTGCGATGGCCGACTGATCAAGTTCTACTAGTCGTGGTGCGATGGGCCGACTGATCAAGTTCTAAACTAGTCCTGGTGCGATGTCCGACCGATCGAGTGCTATACTAGTTCTGGTGCGATGGCCGACTAATCAAGGGCTAAACTAGTCGCAGTGCGATGGCCGACTGATCAAGGGCTAAACTATTCCTGGTGCGATGGTCGACTGATCAAGTTCTAAACTAGTCCTGGTGTGATGGCCGACTGATCAAGTTATAAACTAGTCCTGTGCGATGGCCGATTGATCGAGTGCTATACTAGTCCTGGTGTGATGGCCGACTGATCAAGTGCTAAAGTAGTACTGGTGTGATGGCCGACTAATCAAATTCTAAACTAGTCCTGGTGTGATGGCCGACTGATTGAGTGCTATACTAGTCCTGGTGCGATGGCCGACTGATCAAGTGCTAAAGTAGTCCTGGTGTGATGGCCGAATGATCTGTGCTATACTCGGCATGGCCGACTGATCACGTGCTATACTGGGCATGGTGAGATGGCCAACTGATCAAGTGCTATACTGGGCATGATGCAATGGGCGACTGATCAAGCGCTATACTAGTTATGGTGCGATCGCAGACTGATCAAGTGCTCTGCTAGTCTGGTACGATGGCCGACTGATCAAGTGCTATACTCGGCATGGCCGATGATCACGTGCTATACTGGGCATGGTGAGTGGGCCAACTAATCAAGTGCTATACGGACTGGGACGTACTGGGCATGGTGAAATACTACACTCCCGCCTGCGATTCATTTACCAAGAATTGCAATCCAGCGGTCGTTGAATTGCAATTCGTCCGCTCTGAAATTGCAGTCTAATTGCGGTCCAATCGCGGTCCCGTTGTTGCGGTCATTCTTTCGCGATACTGTTTGTGCGATAATTCTTTCACGGTCCAGTTTATGCGGTCATTCTTTCGCGATACCGTTTGTGCGGTCATTCTTTCGCTATTTCGTTTCCGTTAAAAACTTACCGTATCATCGTATAGTACAGTTTTGTTTACATTATACAAACGTACTATACGAAATTATTATACAAAAAACATACGATATCCGTTCGTATATACGATATATCCGTACGGATATGGTATGAATATACAGTGGGTCATCGTGCGGTTAAAATATCCCGATGCACCGGTTCATTTCGCATGTAAACATCCGGTTTTCATTTCGATCATCTGCCACAATTTTAAGTTTTTCAAAATGAATAAATGTTCAGTTTTACGATACAGAAACAATTTAAAACTGAGGATTGTGAAGTACGGTATCACAGTGCATATACATGTGTGTCAATACAGTAATTCATCAGTAATTCATCATTGTACTCCGCACCACTGCCGGGGACACAAACAATGATCCCCACACACACCAGCCATCTACATTTGGCGTCTAAAAGTTCCGGTCTATATCCCACAGTGGGAACAATGTGTATCACCACCACCACCAGTTTTTGTCTATGACTACACAACACCCCCCACCCGGACCACCACTAAACTAGTCCTGGTGCGATGGCCGACTGATCGAGTGCTATACTAGTCGTCCTGGTGCGATGGCCGACTAATCAAGGGCTAAATAGTCTCAGTGCGATGGCCGACTGATCAAGGGCTAAACTATTCCTGGTGCGATGGTCGACTGATCAAGTTCTACTAGTCTGTGGTGCGATGGCCGACTGATCAAGTTGTTATAAACTAGTCCCGGTGCGATGACCGACTGATCGCCAGTGCTATACTAGTCCTGGTGTGATGGCCGACTGATTGAGTGTATATAGTCCTGGTGCGATGGCGACTGATCAAGTGCTAAAGTAGTCCTGGTGTGATGGCCGAATGATCTAGTGCTATACTCGGCATGGCCGACTGATCACGTGCTATACTGGGCATGGTGAGATGGCCAACTGATCAAGTGCTATACTGGGCATGGTGCAATGGGCGACTGATCAAGCGCTATACTAGTTATGGTGCGATGGCAGACTGATCAAGTGCTCTGCTAGTCCTGGTGCGATGGCCGACTGATCAAGTGCTATACTCGGCATGGCCGACTGATCACGTGCTATACTGGGCATGGTGAGATGGCCAACTAATCAAGTGATATACGTACTGGGCATGGTGAAATACTACACTCCCGCCTGCGATTCATAAGTAATTCATCATTGTACTCCGCACCACCGCGGGGGACACAAAACAATGATCCCCTACACACACCAGCCATCTACATTTGGCATCCTAAAAGTTCCGGTCTATATCACCACCACCACCACCACCACCACCACCACCAGTTTGTGTCTATGACTACACTACACCCCCCCCCCCCACCGACCACCACTTCTGTCTGTAACGCAGGATGACGTGGCCGACTAATCAAGTGCTAAACTAGTCCTGGTGCGATGGCCGACTGATCAAGTGCTATAATAATAGTCTTGGTGCGATGGCCGACTGATAAAGTTCTAAAGTAGTCTTGGTGCGATGGCCGACTGATCAAGTTCTAAACTAGTCGTGGTGCGATGGCCGACTGATCAAGTTCTAAACTAGTCATGGTGCGATGGCCGACTGATCGAGCTGGTATAAATAGTCTGGTGCGATGGCGACTGATCAAGGGCCTAAACTTAGGTCTCCGGTTTGGCTGTTTTGGCTGGAACTGATCAAGGGCTAAACCTATTCCTGGTGCGATGGTCGATGATCAGTTCTAAAACTAGTCTGGTATGATGGCCGACAGATCCATGTGCCTATACTCGGCATGCCGACCTGATCACGTGTTATACTGGGCATGGTGAGATGGCCAAGATCAAGTGGCTATGAATGGGCATTGGTGCATGGGCGACTGATCAAGCGCTATACTTATGGTGCGATGGTAGACTGATCAGTGCTACTAGTCCTGGTGCGAATGACGACTGATCAAGCGCTATACTACTTAATGGTGCGATGGCAGACTGATCAAGTGCTCTACTAGTCCTGGTGCGATGACCGATGACAAGTGCATACATTATGGTGATGGCAGATGATCAGTGCTCTACTAGTCCTGGTTGGCGATGGCCGACTGATCAATCTACATGTATACTCGGCATGGTGAGATGGCAACGTGTTACTGGGCTGAGTGCCCTGTCATCATCTGGGCATGGTGCAATGGGCGACTAATCAAGCGCTATACTACTTATGGTGCGATGGCAGACTGATCAAGTACTCTAACTAGTCCTGGTGCGATGACCGACTGATCAAGGGCTAAACTAGTCCTGGTGCGATGGCCGACTGATCAAGTTCTATACTAGTCCTGGTGCGATGGCCGACTGATCAAGGACTACACTAGACCTGGTGCGATGGCCAACTGATCAAGGGCTAAACTAGTCCTGGTATGATGGCCGACTGACCAAGGGCTAAACTAGTCCTGGAGCGATGGCCGACTGATCTAGTTATATACTAGTCATGGTGAGATTGCCGACAGATCAAGTGCTAAACTAGTCCAACTTTAATTGTTGTGCCTACTGAGTGGGTATGTACCTTTAATTAACATAAATTATTAAAAACAAGAAATGCGTCTGTCGAACGCGGATGCCACCTGCAGCATATTTGAGAAACTGTGACAAAGTGGTTAACCGAAAAGTGTGACGGACGGACAGACGGACGGACGGTCCAAACACTATATGCCACCCGTTTCTTCGAAACCCGGTGGCATAAAAATATCATGCCTCATTTGAATATGAAAATAGCTTGATACCACTGCTAGTCATTATCAGTAAAATAAATATTACTAAATGATTATATAGGATAGCGGGCACACTTAATTTTTAGAACTGGTGGAATAGTGACACAATTATACACTTATTTAATTGCTATAAAGAACAGTTTGTGCCTACTGAGTGGGCATGTACCTTTAAAAACTTTAACCTTAAATCAAAAAAATTTAACCGGACCGATGTACGTACGTATGTAGGCCAATGTGACAACTATATCGCACTGTCCACATGCAGGCATGTCAAAAACTTTGAGGTAAATTTTAAAGTAATTTTACCTTGATATTGGGCACAGGGGTTGCAGGAGTTGAGCATAGAATGAAAATATGGATGATGATAAACACACATGTGAAGCATTCGAGTGAATTGGCGAAGCTGTTTCTGAGATATAGTGTTCTTAAAAAAAAAACTTTACCTACGGTAAATAAAAATTAGATGGCCATGGCCCGCATGTTGAGCCCACCGAGGCGGCATTTGATGGTGTCCGAGTATATTTATTTGAAGTTTGAATTAACGTATGTAAAAGCTTTAACGCAAATTTGAAAGTCATTTGACCTTGATCTTGGGCATGTGGGTTGCATGCGTGGGCTATAATATGAAAATATGGATGATAATAAAGAATTATCTGAAGTTTGAAGCAAATCTGGGTAAGTGTTGTGGAGATATAAGGTATGCAAAAACTTTAACAAAAATTTCAAAGTCATTTGACCTTGACCTTGGGGCACAGGGGCCGTATGAGTGGGAGACAGAATGAATATATGGATTATGACTAATAAGCATTTGATGTTTCAAGTCAATGTGACTTAGGATATGGTATTTAAAAACATACACCGATTTCGGACGGACTGACGCACGGACGTCATTGTGATCATTAAGTCTCGCTTTCCGCAAGCAGGCTCGGCAAAAAAAATACAGATGGACGTCAATGTGCAGACTATATCGCACTGTCCGCAGGCGGTCGCGACAAACAATTGTCCAACCCCTTTTTTAAAGGTGCAAGCCCACTCAGTAGGCTAAAAATGCTCTTTATGGGAATTAAATAAGTGTATAATTGTCACTATTCCACTACTTTAATATAAACATTACGAGTGCCCGCTATACAGATATAATCATTTGGTAATATTTATTTTACTGATAGTGACGCGCGGTGGTATCGGTATTTTCATGTGCAAATGGGGCATGATATTTTATAATTATTTATACTATAAAATTAAATGCATCAAGTTCAACTGAAAAAAAAATTGACAGATTATAAAGTATGATCATTGCACATCAAAAAATAAATACAGAGAATAAATAGTAATGTCCGTTAACATTTTAAGGAAACACACGGTTATCGTCCCTGATATCAATGTGGAAATTTACTTCTGATATAAAATGTATAATAATGCCAAACAATACGTGGGTAATGGTAAATGATTGTTTATCTGGCCAGAAAATGTCTCCGATGATGTCTCTGACATAAAGAACATTTTGTGCCTACTGAGTGGGCATGTACCTTTAACGCTAGCTCCGCCCTGTCCAGTGAGACCTATGCATGTGTTAAGTTTCATAAAAAATATTGCAAAGGGTGTTCGCGTTATGCTCCGGACAAATCAGTGCGCGAAAAAAAACAAAGGGAGATAACTAAACTAGAAAATGTGTTCATAGAACACGGATACCCCACATATCGCTTTGATAGTAAACAAGGCAAAATTCCAGTGTCCAAAAGGGAGAGATAATCCATGACACGGGGTTCGAATCAAAAATCGAAATAAACGAAAAAACAAAGGGAGATAACTAAACTAGAAAATGTGTTCATAGAACACGGATACCCCACATATCGCTTTGATAGTAAACAAGGCAAAATTCCAGTGTCCAAAAGGGAGAGATAATCCATGACACGGGGTTCGAATCAAAAATCAAAATAAACTTTCCGCATCTACTCATCAGAAGGAAGCTACATATCAAATTTCAGTGCTGTAGCTATTACAAAAGTTTTACGAGTTACAAGGCAAAATTTTCAAATTCTAATTCAAAAAGAGGGAGATAATCCATGACTCGGGGGGTCGAATGAAAATAAACTTTGCAAATCTACTCATCATAAGGACATACCAAGTTTCAGGTGTGTAGCTATTAGGGTTTAAAAGTTTTACGAGCTACAAGACAAAATTGGAAAATTCTAACTTGAAAAGGGGGAGATAATCCATGACCATGTCGAATCAAACTACATGTACCAAGTTTCAGGTATGTAGCTATTACGGTTTAAAAGTTTTTCGAGTTACTAGGTTGGTGACAGACGGAAGAACGGACAAGGTCAAGGGTAACACTAAATGCCCCCTCCTCTATCGTGGTGAGGCAAAAGTTGTCATATACAAGTAACTACCTTAATTTATCAGTTACACATCAGACGATGAATGAACTTTAATTCTGGTGTAGAATATTAAAGTTATTCATTATATTCAATAGTGCTGCTTTGACACGACGTGAAATTAAAACATGCATGCATGATCTGGAAGAAAAACCACAGACCAAGCACGCATATTCGAAATCACGTCTGTCGGTTCTTATCCAACTCCGATTTCTGTCACCTGTCCACAAAATCCAGAATCCAACATTGTCGCAAATTTAATCCTCTATGTTGGTGTACATTAGAACAAAATGTCACTTAGTATATTATCCAATCCATTGTAATCTCTTGTTTCTCTAAATAAATGCATCCAACAATCCCTGTAGCTGCTATCGTGATAAAAAATGTTGCGCCTCACATATTGATCTTAATATCCACCATTTTGATTCCAAGTACCAGAATAATGATGTTTCCATGCGCCGTCGTAGTGTTATCTGTCAGATTCCGTTGTTTATTTGATCAAATTGATGGACAAATTTGTGTCCGCTAATGTCGCCAAGAGCATAATCTGTGACGTTCACTGTAATAATTTGGCATAACTTCTAGCTTGTGAATTTTTGGTTGAATGAAGTGATCACTATGGTGAATAAGTGTGTATTTGTGCCCGGTTTGCTCAGCAGGTAGAGCGATGGTGTGGTAAACCAGAGATCCCCGGTTCGATTCCGGGCTGGTGCACATCTTTCTCACCCTGTGACATTTAGCGCCCAACGTAGTTGCGGGAAGTAACTCTGCAGAATACTCCCGCATCGTCCGTACCGAGAGTTTATAATGGTGCTCTCCGTAGGTTTCCAACCAGATATGTTCACCAATTATAAACCTTTATTAAACCACGACTGGTCTCATCATCCGGTGATGAAAAGTCACATGTAGGGAGAGGATTTAAATAAGCTTGCTTTCAATCCAATCCCATTTGTATATATCATTGTAAATTCCATTGTCGCCTTGTACCATTGTAATTAATATGCAAATAAAATATGTTTAAACTAAAGTACCAAATCACATCTGATTTGCACTTCAACTGTTAATTGCGACATATTTTCTGTATTTTTCAATTGAAAGAAATGTCAGTATTATACTTATTCATTTCTGTGTAATAAGTACAGAAAAATATGTCACAATTAACAGCTAAAGCGCGAATGAGATCCGATTCGGTACTCTGCAAGAAAAACCTATGGAGCACCGGAATCTTGGGTACGGACGATTAATTGAGTATTCTGTTGCCCAACAAAGGACCGCGACTGATAAATACTCCCAAATTGTACCCACATATGGAATTCGGAGACAAAAATTAAACATAGAATTCGAGGACGAATTTCAATTTGGCGGAGAAGAATGTCACAGTACGCAACTGACCATGGGGATGAAGTGTGTATGATCTGTGCCTTGTTAGCTTGCTCGGTAGAGTCATGGGCATGGTCGGTAAACATGAGGTCCCTGGTTCGATTCGGGCCGTTATTTATCATCTCACTCTGCGACACAAGTAAACCGTTTTATTTTAAATAAATAAAATGGCTATCACCGGAATAAATATTATCTTCACAAAATTTGAATCGGGCCAATAGAAATCAACAGCTAGAACAGAACGTTTGCAGTAATATAAATCTAATTCCAAAATATTTTTAATATTTTAATTTTTTATGATCAGGTTTCGAAAATTAAAATATGCTTTTCTTTTAAAATTATTATCAATATGTTCACCATGTTATTATGGTTAATATGCAATTCACAGTCTCCTTGCAGCTTGAAATTGAAAGACATTATGAAAAGTTGTATTGATCTCAGAAATTGTCATGTCGACTATAGGATCGCGTCGAAAATAATGTCAACATAATAGGAAAACGTATTTGATACCGACGAAAAAGTAAACAAAACGCAAAATTGATGCTTTGTTTTGCTATATTATACCGTAGACCACACATTATCATTTGATTTTATATGAAAATAAATATATTGTCAGCATGGTGGTGTCTATTAATGTGTTCTTGATATTCGGAACGGCAGTGAGTGAGTGATGAACATTTTTGTTTTGTCCAAGAAATTGTCAAGGTCAATGTTTCACTGTTTGTCTCGCAATAACCCGCCGATTAATTGCGCACCAAAAAAAAAAAAAAAAAAAACAGATCACAAATACCGCTGACTTTCTCGGGTAGTCACTTTGAATTAGATAGATGGGATAACATTTGGATTGGAACACGGATACGTTTGTCAACTATTTCGATTGTATTGCCGCATTGGTTAAGCAGAGCGGTCCGCTGGTTTTACCGCAGAGCGCAGCGTAAAGCGGTCATTCTTTCGCAGTTTACAGAAACAAAGGAGCGTAAATTGCAATTAAAAGCGGAGCGCAGCGCGAACTGCGCTATAAGTATTGCAATTCCGCAACCAACTCTTTGGACCGCGGTCACATGATTGCAGTCCGATTGCGGTCCGATTGCGGTCCAATTGCAATTAATGGGAACGCGAATTGCAATCCTGCGCTCCAGGAATTGCAATTCGCCTGGTAAGAGAACCGCAGGCCACTCTGTACCACCGTTAGGTGGTATCATTTTGACTCCCTATATACTACTTGTACCCGGTGGTTTGCTCCCAGTCCCGCCACGCTGTATGGGATTTCTATAGAACCCGGTGGCCTACGTTATTAACTAAGCAGTGTATAATGATATATAGAGAATATTAGTATAGTGTCATGAACGTGAATAAATATCTGTCGAGGCTGAGAAATCAGGATGGGCGAGGCTTGCCGAGCACATCCTGATTTCGAGCCGAGTCAGATATTTATTCACGTTCATGACACTATAATAATATTCTATTTATCCCGTTAACCACATCAAAGTTGTTCAAATGTCTCTAAAAATGCATTTGTGGCCTCATAAGTTTGTCTTCTGAAGCGACAAGATTATCGTGTTACGTCATTCACATAATGACGTAACGTCATACATAATGACGTATCTACTAGACGTGAACGAGAAAAAATACACGTACCTGCTTTTCACGTCTAGTAGCGACATAGTTGACGGGATAAATAGAGAATACCAGGCGAGTGTCTTTTGATATCAAGTTTATCAGGCAATGCTAGAGGCTTGCCGAGAAATTCCTACCGTTTCCGCGCCGATCCTGACAAACTTGATATAAAACAAACACTAGCATGGTATTATATTTATCAGGTAACGTGTTTGGCTACATAATGCGCAATTGTGACGTGTTCGTTAAAATTAACGCGGACTTGCTTCCGTGACGGCAATCAACAGACGTAATTCGGTAACGTCATGTGACGCCGTTGGACCAATGAAACGTTAGTTTTGTTAATTTGTTGTAACGCGGATATTCGTATCAGGGCAATGACTGATTGATACAGCAATATGGTATCAGTCAGTACATACATATATTCGGCCAATAGAAAGCTCGTTACCTGATAATGTTGTATAATCGACATACATAGGTATGTTCCAATGTTATTCAAACATCCATGTGACTAATGAGTAAAGTGAGTATGACGGTTAATAATATATATTTGATTCTCCCTATAAAAATCGTAGTGTGACTATCAAAAATAGAAACATGATCGTATGGCAATTCTATATTAACCATAGCATATATTTATATAACGCTTGCATGGTATCCTCTGTTAAAAAGTAGTACGATATTATTTTACCACACAATAGCGTGCACATAAATATATGATCGTCTTATA
The DNA here is from genome assembly GCA_029237695.1 of Conchocele bisecta. Taxonomy (NCBI): domain Eukaryota; kingdom Metazoa; phylum Mollusca; class Bivalvia; order Lucinida; family Thyasiridae; genus Conchocele; species Conchocele bisecta. The sequence continues at coordinate 35,708,067 of CM055271.1, forward strand.
TATAAGATATACTCGGCGCCTGATTAACTGACTACAATATGTTAAAAAGAATTATCATGACAACATACTGATCACATAACTAATTTGGAACTTTTGGATGGCAAACAAAGTATGCACTATTTGTAACGGTTTACTGACACGTTTATGGTCGCATTCCCTCCTTTTTAGTTTATGTATGTATGTATGTATGTGCTATATAGCATCTGATATGTGTTACATGTAACGATATGTACTATAATAAATTACTTATCTTGCTCGATTGTTGTCATTTATTTTCGCCCCATTCCTCATACATTACATACGGTTGTGATTCACAGACTTATGGTATTCGCATATAAAGTTACTGCGATTGCATTACCAACAAAAGCTTACACAAATAAGCCAAGTGTGTGTGATAGATAACTGTTTTTCAGGATACGTTTGAAAACAAAGAACACCATGTGGTACGCACACATGGTTATGTTTTCATGTATATATTTAATTCCTCCACTGTTTCTATATAAATGTGTACAGAATACATATAAATATACAACTTCGTAATTCATAGTGTTTGTAGTATGAAAAAGATTCACACATAAGTGTTGATCATTCACTTATAAATATTTAATGTCTGCAT
>CM055271.1:35709182-35766221 GCA_029237695.1 Conchocele bisecta
GCAAATAGACAACACACCCCCCCCCGTTCCCCAAATGCTGGATCCACCCCTGTCACTAAACTTGGTAAGACTAAACTTGGTAAGACTAAACTTGGTACAACTAAAATGTTCATAAAGGTAAATCCAATTATTGTTCACAAAAAAAGCAGTGTTAATGTGAAATTTATAGACTATAATAATTTTGCACTTACAAATAATTTAGTCGTAGAAAGTTTAGTGAAACGGGCCCCTGGAGTATTTATGGACGTGAAACATTTTACACCGGCACGGAGAGCATCACCAGTGTGACCACTTACTTTGTGATGTAGACTGAGTGACTGGACTCTCAACTCCTGCCTCGGGCTTCGGCTGGATTTTGACTTTGGAGTTCACAATGGAATGTAGTATGGCGCACGTGCCCAGTTCCGTGTGAGTAGATCCGGGGTTAACGTGACCCCAAACCCGGGTACTGTGACCCAGACCACCAGTGTTTGTTGCCCAGGGCTTCTGTGGGCTAATAAGGCATGGATATTGCCCCAGCGGGAGATCCTCTGTTTTGATTGGTGACTGTAAGTTTGTAGACTGTGTCGTGATTGGTTGGTGAACAATGGTGGTGGATAGTACGCCGGTCGGGCTGCATGGAGATACAAGGTCAAGGCCGTATGAAGGTGAATGCTGAGATTCTGAGGTCAGCTCGTCGGATATTGTGTAGACGAACTGCGCTGGGCTGGTGTCCATTAGCTGCGAATAAAAATTATGATTAATTTATTAACCCACCTCAGTCTAATGAAGCAATAATTTTTCTTGAACAAATCTCATTATTTTGTTTATTTCTCAATAAAGGGATATGTTGTTACCACTCATTTGAACCGTCTCGTTGAGACGGTTCAAATGAGTGGTAACAACGTATATTTTTGAGATGAAATAAAGAAAATAATGACTTTTTTCTCGGTAGTTTCATACTAAATTATTGTATCACGTCTGCATGGTTAATAGGGCCAACTGTAAGAAATGACGTGTGGCTGGAGAAATGGGTCTTATGGGATTTGTAACCAGTGTAGTTTGTGATCAAATTGCACACTCATGCAGCCTGATAACGATCTACATTTCTTGTTAGAAGCACGAAGGGTGTTTTATTAATCGAAAGGCGAACAATGCAGATCCTGATCAGATGATCTGGATCTAGACTGTAGTCTGTTTCACGAAACTTGCCCAAATTTTACGGCTATATAAACAATGCAAAAACAATATTTTTTTCGATAATATTAAATTAAAGCAAAATTTAAGAATGAGACTTCTTTTTATTTTGTGAAATTTTGTCAAATATTGGTTTCATTACGAAAAATTGATTTCTCTATCATGGGAATTTAACATGGGGGGAAAAGAGGTAGAGGACTTGTGGGAGGAGTCAAAAAACAATTTTTTTTTTAAAATTTACTCCGAAACCTAGCTAGATACCTTGGAAATGATCTAACTAAGAAAACAAGTTAAATTTTAAAAATCGGTCCAGTATTTCTGAAATTCTAAAAAATTTCCCCATGTTAAATCCCCATAGACATCTTCGGAGTGAAGATGTCTATGGGGATTTAACATGGGGAAATTTTGTTTTCGCAATAAAATCAATATTTGACCAAATTTCACGAAATCAAAAGAAGGCTCATTCTTAAATTTTCCTTTAATTTAATATTATCGAAAACAATATGGTTTTTTAATTGTTTATATGGCCGTAAAATTTGGGCAGCTTTCGTGAAACAGACAGTAGCTACAATAATTCGCCTCCGATATGTTATCTACAGCTACAATTTGACCCATTCAAAAAATGCGAGCAACCGAAGTGCATACCCAAACCTGTTGCATGTAGGTCAACATTTAGTAAACTGTATAGTTTATACCTTTACACAAATAATCTTTGATCTAGAACTAGTAAATTGCCAAAAACAATAGAACAGGGAAATCATTTTCCCATGGAAGCCATCTTTTCTCTTGTTGTTGTGACGCAATTATTTTAGCTGAATTCGCATTGATTATCAAAAGTGGGAGTACAAAATACGCACAACAATGTGAAAATACGCATTGAAAATTCACTTAGTTGAGCTGCAAAAAGCAAACGGTGTTTGTTTTTTGCAGCTGAAATAAGTGAATGTTTAAATTTGTTATAGTTTTTATCATATGTTCCCTATTTACTATTAATGAAGAAAATCAATAATTAATTTGCAAAAGTAAAATACGCAATGATTTTGCTAATCTGGAGATCTGATATGGTTTCAGCGAGACGGGGCGACACCACTTACAGCAGGACATGTAGTTTCCTTAAGCCGATTTCATCAAAATTGCAAAGTATACTTATCTAGCAAAGTATACTTTGAGGGAGTAATCATTTATTTTTCCCAAAATGCATTATGTCATATAGAACATTAAAAGTATGCAGAATTATTATATTGAAATTATTACATTATCACAGCCAAAATGGCTGTGATAATGTAATAAATTCAGTAAAATAAAAAATTAATAAATTTATCCATAAATTGAAAATTTCTCCCTCAAAGTATGCTTTCTATGCAATGTTGGTGAAATAGGCTACATATATGGTTTCAGCAATACACCACATACAGCAGGACATGTAGCTTCCTGGCTTACCAAGACATTCGGTGTCAGAGAGGTTTGTCTCGTTCAGGACTGGAAACGAATGGCCACCCCATTCCCCGGACCTAAGCCCCCTAGACTTTTTCCTTTGGGGATATTTGAAGGAATAGAAATTTGTTCATCAAGCCAGAAACATGTGCCAATGTGATTGCAGAGCTCCAGATAAGGTGCGTATTTGCTTAAATACCCAATTAAAATTGAAATCTGAAGTAGTGCGTATCAAAAAGCAATGAAAAATGTGTGGTATCTTTATCATGCTACAGAAAACAACAAACGGACCACAAATATAGCATACGTTTATTATTTTTCCATGAAAACACATCTTGGTATTTCATTAGAATTGTCTCCAAGGAGACAATTCTAATGAAATACCAAGACATGTTTTCATTAGAAGCAAACTATTCAATAATTGCTGTCTGTTGATGTGTAAACAGTAGTGTGATTTTATTTTACCCAATTAAAATTTTGAAATACCCAATTGCTTCAGAAATGATGGAGTAACAATACTCAATTACTAATTCCTTATCTGGAGCCCACAGGCGATTCTAGCGTGTCTTGGATGGTCAATTATTGTTTGTATATACATAAAACACCTTTCTAAACAATGTACAAAACAATTTAAAAGTGCCCGGGTGTAAATATAATAATACTTAGAAAGGTACAAAACTCCCATTCGCCACCATTGTAACGAAAAGCCACACAATGTAGACAATTGGAACTCGCCTATAAAACGCATTCAGCGTGTCGTAACTGCTGTTTGGGGTGAATTTTCGACATAAAGTTTACAGTTACCAATACATTAACATAAATCTCAAAGATTGTGGGTGTAAACTGTACTAAAAACGCGTCTTACTAACCTAAAATCCGCTTTTTAAAATCATACACCTTCGTTTCCTAGATTAAAAAATGAAGGTTAGCCCCTCCATCTTTGCCAAAATATCGAATCACATGACACTCACTGATTTGGTTGGCTAATGGAATGACGTCAGTCTCCAGTAACCAACCAAACTATTGCGTGCACGTGATTGAAACATTTTCAAAGATGGCGGCTAATAGTCATCGAGAATGCGGAAGTGAACGTGTATGATTTTAAAAAGCGAATTTAGGTTAGTGGGACCCGTTTTTAGTACAGTTTACACTCGAAATCTTTGAGATTTATGTTAATGTATTAGCAACTGTAAAATCTATGCCGAAAACCCACCTCAAGCAGCGGTTTCGACACGCTGTAATGCGTTGTATAGGCGAGTTCCAATTGTCTACATTGTGTGGCTTTTCGTTACAATGGTGGCGAATGGGAGTTTTGTACCTTTCTAAGTATTATTATATTTACACGCGGGCACTTTTGAATTGTTTTGTACATTGTTTAGAAAGGTGTTTTATGTATATACAAACAATAATTGACCATCCAAGACACGCTAGAATCGCCTGGAGCCCTGTGATTGACAATTAGAAAAGAAGACAGAACATCGTAATCAGCCAAAATGGACGTTATTTAGAGCATGTGTTGTAAAACATTTTCGGAGCTTTGGTATATTTCAAAATATTTTCAGGTAAATATATCAATGTTATATGTCAAACTTTAAAACCTCCCAAATAGCAGAATATGTTTATTATATTATGTGGTATACAGGCTCACGATCTACCCTGTTTGCCACTACAACTATACAGGCCTGTGGTGTTGAAAGGGTTAATGTAGTGCACTGGTCCTACCAATTACTACCTAAATGTAGGCAGGGCTCCAGATAAGGAATTAGTAATTGAGTATTGTCACTCCATCGTTTCTGAAGCAATTAAGTATTTCAAAATTTGAATTGGGTAAAATAAAATCACACTACTGTTTACGCATCAACATTCCACAATTATTGAATAGTTTGCTTCGAAATGAAAACATATCTTGACATTTCATTAGAATTGTCTCCTTGGAATGACAATGAATAACAACGAATAACAATGAATTACCAAGATGTGTTTTCATGGAAAATAAGAAAAATATGCTGTATTTGTGGTCTCTTTATTGTTTTCTGAAATTCTGCAGCATGATAAAGATACAATTTTTTTTATTGCTTTTTGATACTCGCTACTTCTGATTTCAATTGGGTTTTTTGCAATTTTAATTGGGTATTTAAGCAAATACGCAGCTTATCTGGAGCCCTGTGCATTTGAACAGATTCAGCAATTATTTCTCACAATCGACAAATACAGTAAATGTGTCAATTTTAATTTTTTACTTACTAACTTCTGATTCGTATGAAGTGTAGTAAGACGGCGGGTGGCTGGTCATGAGACTACTCAGAGTTTTCTATTCTATAGTGACTCTTTCGGGGCATTTCAAACCTTCATATTTGATTTTGACAGGTGCCTATTTCACCAACATTTCAAAGTATACTTTGAGGGAGTAATCATTTATTTTTCCCGAAATGCATTATTTCATATAGAACTAACAACTGCATATATTTGATGATTAAAAGTATGCAGAATTATTATACTGAATTTATTACAGAAACACTTTGTGATAATGTAGTGTGATTGTATTTTACTTCGATTTAGTCTTCATCGGCCATTTTGATCTTTGAATTCTGGAAATTGAGAGCCAACTTGTATTCAGTATCGAGCATAAACATCCGGATAATCAGCTATAGTCTGTTTCACGAAAGCTGCCCAAATTTTACGGCCATATAAACAATACAAAAACAATATTTTTTTCGATAGTATTAAATTAAAGGAAAATTTAAGAATGAGCCTTTTTTTATTTCGTGAAATTCGGTCAAATATTGGTTTTATTACGAAAAATTTATTTGTTTTGGGAATTTAACATTGGGGAAAAAGTGGTAAGGAAGTGTGGGAGGAGTCAAAAAACTAAAAAAATTGGAAATTGACTCCGAAACCGGACTAGATAGCTTGGATATGATCTAACTAAGAAAACAAAAGTTAAATTTTAAAAATCGGTCCAGTATTTCTAAAATTCAAAAAAAAATCCCCATGTTAAATCCCCATCTCCGTGAAGATGTCTATGGGGATTTAATATGGGGAAATTTTGTTTTCGCAATAAAATCAATATTTGACCAAATTTCACGAAATAAAAAGAAGGATCATTCTTAAATGTTCCTTTAATTTAATATTATCGTAAAAAATATTGTTTTTGAATTGTCTATTTAGCTGTAAAATTTGGGCAGCTTTCGTGAAACAGACAGTAATGATGTCGGTGGTATGTAAAGTTACACTAAGGAACTAATGCAACCATACCGGAGACACGCCACTATCGCAGCTGTCCGAGTGGTGAGACAAACTGGGCGACAGGGGCTCGCTCTTTATCTCCGCGGGTGGTGACGCGACACCATCGGTCATCGCAATCAAGCCTGGCAATAAACATACATGTATCAATGGTGGGAAATTAATATGTATTGTCGTCTGCTGTTTTAGTTTCTTTTTTTCATATTTGCGTCTTATTTACTCAATAAAAAGTAAAAAAAAAACATCTTTTGACAGCACATGAGAATCATCTGCAATCGGAACAAGTACAAACAGCGGGAAATTAATACATGTATGTTGATATTTTTGTTCATATTTTTGTATTTATTTTCTTATTAAAAACATATTTTGACAGCACATGAAAATCATCTCCAATGGAGACATGTTTTGTCAGCACATGAGAATTGCCTCCATTATTATTCTGCTCCGTGCAAGTAGTCACAATCAGCCATCGTTTCAACAAAGAATCGAGTACAGCCGGCAACAATGAAATTATTTTTAACCCTTAGATCGCTACACATAACAATTGTCGTCTGCTGTTGCTTTCATATCTTGCCTTATTTCTCAATAAAAACATGGTTTGTTAGCACTTCAGAATCATTTCCAATGCAAACTATTCTAAAGTGCTGTCAAAACATGTTGTAAATTATTCTAAAGTGCTGTCAAACCATGTTTTTGATGATAAAAATGGAAAATAGAAAATAAACAGCAGACGACAAAAAAATAAGATAGCGGTGTAAGGGTTAATAAGAACATTTAGTATGACCGTAAAACATGTAAATTACGGCATTTGTGTGACAAAATCTGTTTGTTAAGAAAATGTACCACAACTAGAAAATGTGTAGAACCCGGATGCCCCATTTATGGCTTTGATAGTACACGAGGCAAAATTCCAAGCCCAAAAGGAGGAAGATAATCTTTGCTCAGTGTCAAAGCAAAAATACAAATTCACTTGGTACATCTACACACCATAAAGAAGCTGCATACCAAGCATCAAGCCTCCAGCTATTACGGTTTAGACGTTTTACAAGTTACAAGGCAAAATGTTTCAGGTCCCTAGCTAGTACGGTTTAAAAGTTTTACGATTTACAAGGTTGGTGATGGACGGACGAATGGATGGGACGGACAAGGGTAACACTAAATGCCCCCTCAACTCTCGTGGTGGGGCATAAAAATTATACTGTACGTTACATGACCAGTAGCCGATTTCACCAACATTGCAAAGTATATATCTAGCTAGCAAAGCATACTTTGAGGGAGAAATTTTCAATTTAAGGATAAATTTATGAATTTTTATTATACTGAATTTATTACATTATCACAGCCATTTTGGCTGTGATAATGTAATAAATTCAGTATAATAATTCTGCATAGTTTTAATCATCAAATATATGCAGTCGTTAGTTCTATATGAAATAATGCATTTCAGGAAAAATAAATGATTATCCCTCAAAGTATACTTTGCTAGAAAAGTATGTTTTGCAATTTTGATGAAATCGGCTACTGGTTACACCATGTGATGAATACGCACCACTGACGCCGCTGTCGGAACTGTCACTCCAGTCGTTGAGCAGGTCATCGTGGCTGTACGACAACTCCAGGGGCAGCTAAACAACAAACATCACAGATCTTATTACCGATTGATTGTGTGGGGCAAGGATTAACCCTTAAATTTCAAAGTGCTTCGACATTGGTCACAGGGGCTGCACGGGGTTGGCATAGAATAAAGATATGGATGATGATAAACACACATGTGAAGTTTTGAGCGAATTGGCGAAGCGGTTTCAGAGAAATAGTGTACTTAAAACAAATTTTAACCAAAAACTTTAGCCCGGAAGCACATACGCCAATGTGCCGACTATCGCGCTGTCCGCAAGTGCCGACTATATCGCACTGTCCGCAAGTGCCGACTTTATCGCGCTATCCGCAAGTGCCGACTATATCGCGCTGTCCGCAAGTGCCGACTATATTGCGCTGTCCGCAAGTGCCGACTATATCGCGCTGTCCGCAAGTGCCGAATATATCGCGCTGTCCGCAAGTGCCGACTATATCGCGCTGTTCGCATGTGCCGACTATATCGCGCTGTCCGCAAGTGCCGACTATATCGCGCTGTCCGCAAGCGGGTTTGTTCAGTCTGGTAAATTTAAATTTGGTAGACCGAGCAAAATTTTACAAGACCAAAAAAACATTTATAACTAGATGGCCCGCATATCACGCCCGCCGAGTCATTCGATAGTACTAAAAAAAAATTTAATGCAAAAAAGCTGTAACCCGTACACATACTACCCATGTGAAGTTTGAAGTTATTCAGTGAAGCAGTTGCAGAGATAAAGTATACGTAAAAAGTTTAACCAAATGTTCATAAAACTGTTAGGTAAATTTCTAAGTAATTTGACCTTGACATTGGGCACAGGGGCCGCACGGGTTTAGAATGAATATGGATGATGATGATAACAACACATGTGAAGTTTCAAGTTAATTGGCGAAGCGGTTTCAAAGATGTAGTGTTCTTAACCAGATGGCTGCGACCCGCATGTCGCACCCGCCGAGGAATTTGATGGGACTAAACAAGCTTTGATAGTATACCAATGTGCCGACTATATCGCGCTGTCTGCAACCGGGCAGGACAAAAAAAAATATAAAAAATTTAAAGTAATGCAACCTTCACTTTGGGCACAGGTTGGATATAGAATGAAAATATGGATGAATAAAAGACACATGTGAAGTTTCGAGTGAATTGGCGAAGCCAAAAAAAATAAATTTAAGGTAAATTTCAAAGTAATTTGACCTTGACATTGGTTGGGCACAGGAGTCGCATAGGTGGGGCATAGAAAGCCTGCGAGGTTTTGATAGTAAACCAAAAAATCTTAACCTGGACGGACGTGCATACGGAAATACGCCAATGTGCCGACTATATCACATTATCCGCAAGCGGGCGCGACAAAAATGTCCTGTAAAATTTTGGCAGTTTCACGGAGACCGAGATAAGGGCGGTAATTCCAGACAGGCATAATGAAATTATCCATTGCTTCACAAACCTGTAGGTCATTTGGGAAGTCGTGTACAAGGTCAAGTGGAAGGTCGTGTGAGAGGTCACCGATGAGGTCGTCAGTCTGGCCGATCTGCTCAGCCTCCAGCATGTTCGTCAGCTCGAGACTTGCTTCTGTAATGGAACAGAAAACATGCACAGTGGAACCTCTCTAAACCGGACACCCTGATGACCTCCCATGGTGTCCGGTTTAGAGAGTCACCTGAAAAAAATAGTATTTTCGACAGATTAAAAAGTATGATCATTGTACATCAAAAAATAAATACAGAGAATAAATAGTAATGTCCGTTAACACGGTTATCGCCCCCTGATATCAGTGTGGAAAATGTCTCAGATGATGTCTGATATAAAGAACATTTTGTGCCGACTGAGTGGGCATGTATCTTTAAGCACTTGATGGCCGATTTTTGTCATTTTCTGTTATGAACGGAGAGGACAATGACATAAATTACCTTGAAACCCATCTACTGTCTGTCCCACGTTTTTCTGCCGACAAACTTTTGTTTGGCTATTAAACACATTAAATCTAAAAAATATTTAAATGTAAGTACTAAAAATTTGGAAATTGACTCCGAAACCTGGCGAGATAGCTTGAAAATGATGTAACTAAGAAAAAAAAAAGATATGATTTTGAAAATCGGTCCACAAATAAAAAAATATCTATTTTTAGCCCCCATGTTAAATTCACATATGAAAATAGTTTTTTCGCAATAAAATCATTATTTGATGGAATTTCATAACATAATTTTTTTTTGGGGAGGGTGACTTTTTTGTTATTGATAAAAAAGTACTTACTTTTAAATATTTTTTAGATTTAATGTGTTTAATAGCCAAAAGTTTGTCGCCAGCAAAACGTGGAACAGACAGTGAATTAGACACAATGAGAGCTCCAGTTAAGGTGTGTAATTTGGAGGTAAATTTCTTATTTCTCAATCAAAAATGGCAAGTTTGGAGTGCTTTAGAATCATCTCAATGAGACGATTCTAAAGGACTCCCAACTTGCCATTTTTATGAAGAAATAACAAAATTTCACACCAAGTTGGTCAAATTACACATTCAAAATAAGTGTGTTTGCTGCGTTTTTCGCCCGACTGGACCAAGTCCACCGCACCATTTTTTCTCCGTGCGAATAGTCGTTTATGATTTTCAACTGGTGTTTTTTGTTGCAGCTCCTTGGCTGTTTTTCAGTTGCGACTGCCGTGTTAAACTTGATTAACCCGAGTATCACTGGAACAAGCAGAGTCATTGTTCGGGTCCGACTCGAGTTGGAAATCTAGTAACCCACCACATGGAATGAGTTTGAATCGAGTTATAAGAGTATGGTTCAAACTTCAAAGGTCAAATTCATTAACTCGAGTAGGAACTCTGTTTGTTCCAGCGCTACTCTTGTTACGCGAGTTGCTACCCGGGAGTTCCAACGAAAAACGCCCCATGAGTTAACTCAGGTGTCATCAAAACAAGCAGTTTCACATCGATTAAAAATTAAGAAATTTATAATGAGCCTGGATCTCAAGTTCCCACCATTATCGCATCGCAGTTTTTTGCCGATATTGATTTCGAAAATCAGTAATATTTTCTGTAAATGACGTCGTATATTTATAACAACAAATTCAGAACTAAAGCAGAATTCAATTCCGCATTAGCTCTGAATTTTTCGATAGCTTTTGAAATCAACTGTATGGAAAATGTTGTCAATAGAAAATCATCATTGCCATTATAAAGTGGCTTATCTTCCTTGGCTTTTTAGTATAAGATAATCGCGGTTCTCTCCCTTTATTTCATATACAAATATTTGCATCAAAACATTAAAAGGGGCCCTGGTAATGAGCATATTAATGACAGATTTCAGAGCTCCAGATAAGGTGTGTATTTGCGTAAATACCCAATTAAAATTGCCAAAAAAAACAATTGAAATCAGAAGTAGTGAGTATCAAAAAGCAATGAAAAATGTGTGGTATCTTTATCATGCTACAGAAAACAATAAGCAGACCTGGCACAAATATAGCATACATTGTATTTTCTTATTTTCCATGATAACACATCTTGGTATTTAATTAGAATTGTCTCAAAGGAGACAATTCTAATGAAATACCAAGATGAGTTTTCATTTAGAAGCAAACTATTCCACAAGTGCGGTCTGCTGATGTGTAAACAGTAGTGTGATTTTATTTTACCCAATTAAAATTTTGAAATACCCAATTGCTTCAGAAATGATGGAGTGACAATACTCAATTACTAATTCCTTATCTGGAGCCCTGTTACATAAGTACAGTTCAAACATCATTATTACGTATACAGATTTATTTATCAATATTTACACTGTCCGTAAATTAATAATGGAAACGCACATTCAACGTAATGCGTTCCTACATGTATTCCAGTACAATACATTAGACCCATGTGCCATGCTGTTGATTGGTTAAAGTTTGTTTGACTTCATTAATTTCCACGACGTTGTAAATAATTGCACGCTATTGACTAATCAAATACATACGACGCTAAGTAATGATATTACTTCGCTAAGCGTCATATATCCGTCCGTTATTTCCCCATTGAAAACAAAATGTCCACTACACCGACGCAGTCTTCACAAAAAACTTTTTGAGACACTTGCCCTTTGTTCAAGTGGGCTTGAAAAATTTACTTGCCCGAATGAACTTCTAGGTGCCCATATATTTGCAGAATTTTACCCGCTTATTGGCGGTTAAATGTATAGTAGTATGTAACTAACATAAAGTGGCATATCATGCATTTATTAGTAATACTTATAATATGGCCATATCAGTTAACAATAATGTATGTTTTATATAGTGAAAAACTACTTCTCCCTGAAATAAAAATAAGTCAGACAATTTAGGGAGAGAACTTCACCCTGTAAAATGATCCCTGTATTGTTAACATTAAAATAAATTGAGTATAATGTTTTAAATTAATTAATTTAAATAATTACAAATATATAGATATACAGTCAAACCTGTGCTAACGACCACCTGGGAATAGCGACCACCTGTCCACAACGGCCAGTTAACCCCCCCCCCCCACCCCCCATCCAATTTTGTTCTTTATAAGACCTTGGAATAACGACCACCCCGAACTGCGACCAGCGGCCAGCTATTTCCATTCCCACACAGCATTTTTGTATGTGAACAGCGGCAATGTCAAGTTTTTGTCAGCAAAAACAAATAGCACGACAATCGCTATTTTCCTTTCATTCCCATCCTTTCATTCCAATCTGGCCGCTATCATTTGAATTGAAACTGGTCGTATCCAATTAGTCATCGATTACATTCGCATACATTGACACAACGCTCTTTTCAAAACATTTACCTTGCCCGATATGGTCGGTGTCATTTTTGCGACATTAAACATTTCCATGAAAAATATTGCATAATGCCATTAACGGTAATTCCCGATATGTATTCCTTGTCGTGTATTCCAATAGGCATAATGCAATTCCGCGTAAGGTATAAAACTCCATCATTAGTTGGCAAACTGTGTTTACACGATGCTGATTCGTCTACAGTGACAAGACTAACACACTGCGCTTGTCAAGTATTACTAAGAGTAAATTTCACACCGCAGGGCACAAGGCCATATCAAGATCAATACACGCGGTTGCTGACGTCAGGCACGTAGTCCGCATTAGACTGGTACCCTGTCGGATGCACAGCCTAGCGAAACAATACTACCGGGAACCAGTCTAAAGTGACACAACAAACGTGTTTATGTGAATTGAGTCTCGATCTCCGACAAATCCCGGCAGGAAAAACAGGAATCTACTTTCCGGTCCTCTCCGGTTTCAAGTAATACCGGGGCCGAGGTATCGGGTACGTTTTGACCCGCACCCGAGGTATCGATCGGCCGACTCATCATAGGGCCGAGATGTCAGCAAGCGAAAATGCAAATTTACACCTGTCCGCTTCTAGACGACTTTCAATTCCGGTGTAAACAATTTGTAATGTTAAAGAATTGAGAAAAACATTTCTACTGTCCAGTTTTATTACGTTTGTGCGTTTTTAAAACAGGTGCCCGTTCGGCAAGTGAGATTGGAAAATTTATACGTCGGTCGCGATTTCTACGTCTCGGGCATCGGGCACCCGGCTAATTTCGCAGACTGCCGACGTAACAAATTACAATATTTTACATAGTGAACTAACGATGTGTGTACACACATTTCTCAGCCATTTAGCTGACATATTTATCCGTAATACGTGCCTAAATTTAACTACAGTCGAACCTCCCCGAACGGCAACCTCTGTACAACATCACCCTCTCTATAACAGCCGCTATTTTATATCCCAAATGGATGATTTCCTCTATGTCTAACTTAGACTAAGACTGTTGAGCACGGAAATTGTCATCTAATGTTGGTTTTGCCTTCTTTCTCAATAAAAACATGTTTTGACAGCACTTTAGAATCATTTCCATTGGAAATTATTCTAAAATGCTGTCAAAACATGTATTTGATGAGAATTATCGACGAAAATAAATAAATAGCAGACAACAAATTTAATTCAGCATTAACCTCTCTACAACAGCCACCTCTCTACAACAGCTAGTTTTGCGTCTTCCCAAGGGTGGCTGTTGTAGAGAGGTTGCACTGTAGTTTAATCAACTTATTAACTCATTGCTGTCTATTTATTTCGACATGTTACACTCAGAAAGCTACATTTCCGCCACTGTGGTTACGTTCCTAATGCGTGAAATCAATTTCCAGTTTGGAGCGACACAGGCTTGAACACTGCAGTGTTGCAGTGTTCAAGCCTGTGTCGCTCCAAACTGGAAATGTTTTGTGTATTCTTTGTGTGGCATTGTCATCTACAGAATAAATAGTATATTATGATACAATGTGGTTCGTTTTGTAGTTCTGACGTTCCCATTTATTTATTTTATTTACTTGTAAGTAAAGCACTTGTAATTGATCCTTTGGACATACATTAGGCGACAAAAAATTAATGTTTAGATTCTGATCCAAATTTTGGGTAAAAAATGGAGCGAGTGGGACACTTTTATTTTTTATTTTCAGGCAATACTAAACGAGGTGTTGAACGGCAAGGCGCAGTTGCATGCAATAGTGTTTTGTAATAACATGTTCATATATTGAAGTATTGCTAATCTGGAAGGGGCAGGTTCCGGGGTTGCTGTATTGCACTACGTAAAGCACTCAGATAAATAGTTGTGGGAGCGGTATAATATGCGGGCCGCATCATTCTCGTAAATTTTACCAAATGTATTTTTTTGGTTTTTCTTTTAAATAAACAAGAATTCCGCGGAATCAAATGTCTCGCCTTGTTCCGCCTTGACCTTGACCCTGGGGCCCAAGAAAAAAATATTAATAGTAGTATATTCATCTACGTATCATAGTAAAGGGATGTATAAAGTTTGATGACTGTAGCTGATAAGGTGTTGAAGTAATGACCGTAACCCGAAAACTTAACATTGAATGATGACGCCGCCGCCGACTCCGGAAAAGCAAAACCTATGTCTCGCTTTCCTCTTTCGCGGGCGAGACAAAAACCCTTGGGCGGGCCGTTTTATTAGGGGCGGGCGAGGATGAGAATCTAAACATTAATGTTTTGTAGCCTACAGTTTTGCTATGCTAGTTGTCAGAGGAAATAAATCAAGATAACACAAGAGAAGGTGGAACATACTAACCTGTTGAATTATATATCGACCTTGCTTTTATTCTACAATTTTATTTAATGATTTAATGACTTTCAGTCAGGGTTGGCCGGGAAATACCGGGGGTGGGAATTCCCGGCGGGAAATATCGGGAAATATGAATTTTTATGTTATTATTTGATAATTAAAGTTATTTAAATTAAGTTTTAAGCTCAGTAATAGTTAATTGAACAATCAACAACTAAATAATTAGATATAGGGGTTAATTACAATGTATAGATCTGTTTCATTCCCAACTAGGGGTACTCATCAGGTGGAATATTTGGCAACCATGACATTTATATTTTGGTTGTATTATTTTTTTGTAAATTACTTCTTCATTTTTTAGGAAGCATCCAAGTGTCTGCTAGATATAATTCACAAGGATAACGTCATCATGATCAGACTATGTTTAGACAACAGGCTGTTAATTGTCAACCTTCTCCCACACTAATATTCGGTATCAAGAAATGAGAATAAATGATCTTAGCATGCATGATGTGCATACACAGTCTCTTACAAGTCTTATATGACTGACAATGTACTGTACTGTTGTTTTATGCTTTGCATTTGTATTACTTATTTGCATTATTATTATGACATTTATTTAAAGTGAAGACTATGGGCCACAATGGTACGTATGAGATACAGTACCTAAAATCGTTAAAATTAGCCAAAAGCCTACTTATTTGCATGTACATTGATGAGACTTTAATATACTTTAATAAACCATCAGACTATGACAACAGGCTGTTAATTGTCAGCCTTCTCTCACACCTTTTGTGTCATACTGTATAATAAGAACCCAGGTGGTCTGTATATGGTCATGTCCAGTTGTAAAACAATTACACTTACACTGTACATGGATTATCCCTGTTATCAACAGGGATTTTCTAAAAATTCCAAAAGCAGCTTTTATTAGTGGCAGTTTACTATAGTAATGAGGGGTGTTCTCATATACAATAAAATAGACAGTTGGCAAATACTACATAGACTTGTATATAGGGAAGAAAATTGTCTAGAAAATAATTATGTTTTTTTTCTCTAAATAAACTTATTATTTCTTTTTTTATTGCAGAATGTTTTATCTGTAGGCTTATCAGTCTACACAGATATAAACCATAGTAGATATAGGGGTATATAGAGACTCATCTTGACATCTTGACGTCCTGGGAAATACTCTTATTTCCCGGGAAATTGCCAACCCTGCTTTCAGTGGGTTTAATTACCGCGATTTCTCAGTGCATTATAACGCGATCAGACATATGTTGAAGCAATTAAAAATATATGATTTGTATACAATGTATATAACAGATAGTGGCCTTAACTATTTTCACGAAAAAAAGAACAACATGTATTTCAGATATGAATGAGTGAGAGATCAAAATAGCACCTCAGTCCTGGGTAACACTATTGGCAGATGCATACCGGTAGGTATACCTGGAAACTTCACGTAAATTTATAGGATAATATTGACATATAAGTCGAAAACTTATTTTTCAATCTTACGTTTTATATATATTTATTTATATATTTTATGGATCAATAGGTGTAACTATTTTTCTCATTATAGCTCGTTATTAGCTAGCTCACATAACCTAAATGATATAAGTCACTTAAGTACTTTTAAAAACTATGTTTCAATCTTACATTTTATTTATTTATATCATATTTTTACCGATGTATAGCAATAACTATTTTTCTCATTATAGCTCCTTATCAGCTAGTTCATATAGCCTATGGGTGTACACATATAGTTATAGCCATCTGAAATTTACATAAATATAACATATTTGTTAATGCATACTACATGTATGTGGAGTCCGTGTCAAAATATACCTAAAACGACTGGCAGATACTAACACCCATTACTACATTACAATTTAGTGAAATTAGTAAAATTAAATATTTTGAACATGTTTTATTTTCTTATATATTCGTTATGACATCCCACAACTACTGATATGTGAGATGTATTATACCAAAAGGGATATATTACATTGACATGGGGAAAAACTTTGTATTCCGACCAAATGTACCAGTAAATATACAGTTTGTTAATATAACTTTCATATAACCAATACATGTAATAAATGTAGATAACCACCCTCTTGTCCATCATCTTGTGTGTGGAATAATTAAAAAAAATACAACATTTAGTTTGTCCAATACCGGTAATTATAGGTTACGGTATTTGATTTGTATGTGGATATATGCACGAGTTCCGCAGCATGCAATATCATTGTGCGGCAGAACGAGTGGCATATATCCACATACAAATCAAATAACCTTTTTTATTATATACGTACATTATTCGCATTTTATATGCGCTTCAAAAAATATACAAAATATAAATATCAATATGGGAACATATTCACGTTTTGCGTTGCATTGTGTTTCAATGGGAGACGAAAATATGTACCGTAAAGATTCTAATAGATGCCCATGCTCTAATAGACGCCCACCCCCCACTTTTTACGTTGAAAATGACACATTTTTGGCCAATTTTCACGAAATTAGTGCCTCTAATAAACGCCCAGTACAGACTTGAAACAAAATCGGAGCTAATTGTCAAATCAGATTTTTTTTCTTTCCATTATTTCGAAAGCAACTTCCTTTAAAATCGGGGAAAAAACATAATTGCTACTTTCACTTTCAAAAGCGGAAGCGAAATTCGACTGTTTCCGGTGCCACAGTAAATTCCTCATCAGCAGTAGCTATTTGCACGGACACAGGGTGATCTGAATTTACACTGTTACGGAGACACCATTTTCAAAGCATCTCAAACCCGACAGATCCGAAACGCTGACGAAACGTCCGTAGGCATAAATCTGATCAGCATTAATGATTGACGCTGTCTTGATATACATTACCATTAAATTTAACATTTCTACCGACTGTACCATAATAACCAGAGTGGGCCGAAACGTCTTGGCCCAAATGTTTATAAACTGACAGACAGTACAATCAAGTCTGGCATTTGAGAGTAACGTCCCTTAGTTATGTTTTTGTTCAGATAGCAGAACATCGTATATTTTTTTTATCATTTTCCCTTTGCTGAATAACACTTGCCTCTATTAAACGCCCACCCTGGACTTCGGAGCCAGTGGTGATTCTAATAGACGCCCGGGCGTCTATTAGAATCTTTACGGTATATATAATAATAACTGGAAATATTTCTACAATATATTTTCAGAATTTCATATCGCATAGTTATTTTGAGGAATATGATTACCAGAGATTAGTTTTGGTCATTTTATCGGCAAGTAAACGGTTATGATATGTTAGGAGCGTAAACATATTGATTTTCCAATTGCTTGCAAATTTGTGAATACATGTAATTAACTAGAAATGGACACTTGTCGACAAGCGCATGTGTATCCCCCTCCCCAGATACACAAGTAGTTTGAAAAAAGGGTGTTCGAGTTATGCTCCGGAGACAAAATCAGTGACGGAAAAACAAAGGGAGATAACTAAAAAATTAATGATGCAAGAGTTGTCATTCTTGCGTGACACACCTTGGAATATTTTCATGAAACTTCACACATGCATAGACCACGACCCGAAGGTGTGTCACGCACAAGAATGACAACTCTTGCATAGTTAATTTTTGAGTTATCTCCCTTTTTAGCTCACCTGAAGTGTCTGCGGCGGACGCGGCGCGCTGTCAAATCCATAGTATCCCCCGACGGAGTCCGGGGGATACAATTATGTGCCAGATACGTTCCTACGAATGAATACTTGTTTGGTTTTTACACTATAAAAATACCCAACAAGAGTACCCAACACTATCCTAACCCTACCCAATAAGATCCCCGTACGCTTACAACAAGTACCCATTCGTGTGTGCGGACGGACGGACAAAGGTAACACTAAATGCCCCCTCCACTATCGTGGTGGGGCATAAAAATATTCCAAAGGGTGTTCGAGTTATGCCCTGGATACAAAATCAGAGCATGAAACAATAAAGGGAGATAATTAAACAAGAATTCCGCAGAATCAAATGCCTCGCCTTGACCCGAAAGCAATTTTCACTGGCCCGAACATATCATACAATTATTGACTAGTGAGCCAGGGAATATCAGATTATATTCTATGGCTCACTAGTCAATAATTGTTTTATTATATGATAATAGTCTGTATATAGCACTTACGACCTTATGCTACTAGACAAAAATTGAAAAAGAATTTGAAAGAAAAAATGAAAAAAAAGTTTAAAAATTAAAAATAATAATGCTTGCTACTGGAGCCCAGAATCTTTTTTTTAATAGTCCTATATTTATCTACATATATCTGCACAGGTCCACATAATGCCACAATATTTTCAACACAGTTTACGGAAATGTAATATACAATGTAGTAATTTACCTGTATAAATTACCTGTGGTCAGATAGTGGTCAAACTGGACATTTGCACATGCTAGCACATGCACAGGTGAATGGTTCTCCCAGTCTCTATTGTTCAACTGGAGAAGGCTATTGTTCTCTCTACAGGTAAGGTGTACAGAGCACACGAGAAAACGGGTCTTCATGCATTATTGTCCAGTTTGTAGAGTGCGCAAAACAAACAAGAGCTGTAGGAGAACAGCATAGCTCGACTACGAGGGTTGTCGATGTACACATAGCTTGACAAAGAAGGTAGCTGCGGCCTGCATAAAAACCTTAACCAAGGTTGACTAACAACATTAACCAAGGGAAATTAAGTAAGTAATTCAAGGTTAAATGTAGGTCAATGTCAGATATAGGTCAGGGGTTATTGATGTACATCACTAGGAGATAAAGTTTTCCAAGTATGGTTGCTGTAGGTCCAGAAGTATTCCATATACAAGCTTGACTAACTAGATGGCCGCAGCCTGCATGTCGCGCCTTGTGGCTAGGCATGGACACTAAAAAAAAGATATAGTATAACGAAACACTTTAAGCAAAAAACTTAAGCAAAAACTTTAACCGGACACACGTACGGGCGCGAAAAAAACTTTAACCAAAAACTTCAAAGTAATTTGACCTTGACATTGGGCACAGGGGCCGCACGGGAGGGGGTGGGTTAGAATGAAAATATAGATATGATATAAACACCCATGTGAGTTTCAATAAGGTAATGGGCAAAGCAGTTGCAGGAGATATAGTATAACGAAAACTTTAACCAAAAAACTTAATCAAAACACTTAACCAAAAACTTTAACCAAAAAACAAATTGACCAAAAACTTCAAAACTAATTTGACCTTGACATTGGGCACATGGGGCCGCACGGAAGGGGGGGAATAGAATGAAAATATAGATGATGATAAACACCCATGTGAAGTTTGAAGGTAATGGGCAAAGCAGTTGCAGAGATATAGTATAACGAAAAACTTTAACCAAAAAAATTAACCAAAAACTTTCCCCCCCCCTTAACCAAAAAATAAACTTAACCAAAAACTTCAAAGTAATTTGATCTTGACATTGGGCACAGGGGCCGCACAGGAGGGGGTAGAATGAAAATATAGATGATGATAAACACCCATATGAAGTTTCAAGGTAATGGTGTATAACGAAAACTTTAACCAAAAACTTTAACCAAAAAACTTAACCAACAACTTTAACCAAAGAACTTAACCAAAAACTTTAACCGGACACTCGTACGTACGTACGTACGTACATACGTACATATGTAACTAAGTAATCTAAGGATAAAGGTAGGTCAAGGTCAAATATAGGTCAGAGATTATTGATGTACATCACTAGGAGATGAAGTTGTCCAAGTATGGTTGATGTAGGCCCAGAAGTATTCCATATATAAGCTTGACTATATTATAATAAACATTAAGCAAGTAATTCAAGGTTAAATGTAGGTGATGGTAAAATAAAGGTCAGGGGTTATTGATGTACATCCCTATGAGAAAAAGTTATCCAAGTATGGTGTCTGTATGCACAATAGTATTCCATCTACAAGCTTGACTAAAAACCTTAACCAAGGCTGAGTAAAAACCTTAACCAAGGGGAATTAAGTAAGTAATTTTAAGGTTAAATGTAGGTCAAGGTCAAATATAGGTCAGGGGTTGTTGATGTACATCACTAGGAGATGAAGTTGTCCAAGTATGGTTGGTGTAGGGCAATGAGTATTCCATCTACAAGCTTGACTAAAAACCTTAACCAAAGAGAATTAAGTAAGTAATTCAAGAGGAAAAGTAGGTCAAGGTCAAATATAGATCAGGGGTTATTGATGTACATCACTATGAGAAAAGGTTGTCCAAGTATGGTGTCTGTATGCACAATAGTATTCCATGTACAAGCTTGAGTAAAAAGCTTAACCAAGGTCGAGTAAAATCTTAACCAAGGGAATTAACTAAGTAATTCAAGTTAAAATGTAGTGAAGGTCAAATATAGGTCAAGGGGTTGTTGATGTACATCACTAGGAGATGAAGTTGTCCAAGTATGGTTGGTGTAGGGCCGGGAGGAGTATTCCATCTACAAAGCTTGACTAAAAACCTTAACAAAAGAAAATTAAGTAAGTAATTCAGAGGAAATGTAGGTCAAGGTCAAATATAGATCAGGGGTTATTGATGTACATCACTATGAGAAAAGGTTGTCCAAGTATGGTGTCTGTATGCAAAATCTTAACGAAGGGGAATTAACTAAGTAATTCAAGGTTAAATGTAGGTGAAGGTGAAATATAGGTCAGGGGTTGTTGATGTACATCACTAGGAGATGAAGTTGTCCAAGTATGGTTGGTGTAGGGCCAGGAGTATTCCATCTACAAGCTTGACTAAAAACCTTAACCAAAGAGAATTAAGTAAGTAATTCAAGAGGAAATGTAGGTCAAGGTCAAATATAGATCAGGGGTTATTGATGTACATCACTATGAGAAAAGGTTGTCCAAGTGTCAGTATTTTGGTGTCTGTATGGAATAGTCTGTACAAGCTTGAGTAAAAAGCTTAACCAAGGTCGAGTAAAAATCTTAACCAAGGGGAGTGAGTGAGTGAATAGGGTTTAACGTCCGCTTTTCTGACATAGAGGTACAAGCCTCAGGGAGTCTACACGCAGACGGGTCAACGGGGTTGAGTCCCGTATCCACCTGTCCGAGGGGGGTAAATCCCAACTTCAGAACTCAATATTTACAATCAAAATATATATTCAGTCCTGAAATTAGAACAACCTGATCTGGTGCCAGGGCCTCGCCACACCAGCATCATTTATCCCATCCCCTAAAAGTAATAGGATTAGCACTAATCTTACTTTTATATATGGGGCATAGCCTGACTCAACTCTCACATACAAGAAAGGCAAAAATGTACATGAGGGCCAAATCCGGTATAGTGGGTTCCGGAAAGTATGAACCCAATCGTTAAGCCAGTTTAGTCGCCTTTTACGACAAGCAATGGCTACTGCAGCACTATTCTCAGGATCAGTTGATCCCGCCCCGGTGCCTGCACGGGGCTTAACCAAGGGGAATTAACTAAGTAATTCAAAGTTAAATGTAGGTGAAGGTCAAATATAGGTCAGGGGTTGTTGATGTACATCACTAGGAGATGAAGTTGTCCAAGTATGGTTGGTGTAGGGCCAGGAGTATTCCATCTACAAGCTTGACTAAAAACGTTAACCAAGGGGAATTAAGTAAGTAATTCAAGCGGAAATGTAGGTCAAGGTCAAATATAGATCAGGGGTTGTTGATGTACTTCACTAGGAGATGAAGTTGTCCAAGTATGGTGGGTGTAGGGCCAGTAGTATTCCATATAGAAGGTTGACTAAAAACCTTAACCAGAGGAATTAAGTAAGTAATTGAAGAGGAAATGTAGGTCAAGGTCAAATATAGATCAGGGGTTATTGATGTACATACCTATGAGAAAAGGTTGTCGAAGTATGGTGTCTGGATGCACAATAGTATTCAATGTACAAGCTTGAAAAAAAACCTTAACCAAGGTTGCCTAAAAACCTTAACCAAGGGGAATTAAGTAAGTAATTCAAGAGGAAATGTAGGTCAAGGTCAAACATAGATGAGGGGTTATTGATGTGCATCACTAGGAGATGAAGTTGTCCAAGTATGGTGGGTGTAGGGCCAGTAGTATTGCATATACAAGCTTGACTAAAAACCTTAACCAATGTTGACTAAAAACCTTAACCAAGGGGAATTAAGTAAGTAATTGAAGAGGAAATGTAGGTCAAGGTCAAATATAGATCAGGGGTTATTGATGTACATACCTATGAGAAAAGGTTGTCGAAGTATGGTCTCTGGATGCACAATAGTATTCAATGTACAAGCTTGAAAAAAAACCTTAACCAAGGTTGCCTAAAAACCTTAACCAAGGGGAATTAAGTAAGTAATTCAAGAGGAAATGTAGGTCAAGGTCAAACATAGATGAGGGGTTATTGATGTGCATCACTAGGAGATGAAGTTGTCCAAGTATGGTGGGTGTAGGGCCAGTAGTATTGCATATACAAGCTTGACTAAAAACCTTAACCAAGGTTGACTAAAAACCTTAACCAAGGGGAATTAACCAAGTAATTCAAGTGGAAATGTAGGTGAAGGTCAACTATAGATCAGGGGTTATTGATGTACATCACTAGGAGATGAAGTTGTCCAAGTATGGTGGGTGTAGGGCCAGTAGTATTCCATATACAAGGTTGACTAAAAACCTTAACCAAGGCGTGACGGTGACGCCGACGCCGGGGTGACAACATAAGCTCTACTTATTCTTCGAATAGTCGAGCTAATAAAAAGGGAGATAACTCAAAAATTAGCTACGCAAGAGTTGTCATTCTTGTGCGCGACACACCTCCGGGTCGTGGTGTATGCATGTGTGAAGTTTCATGAAAATATTCCAAAGGGTGGTCGAGTTATGCTCAATCAGTGCACAAAACAAAAAAGGGAGATAACTAAAAAATTAGCTATGCAAGAGTTGTCACTCTTGTGCGTGACATACCTTCGTGACGTGGTCTATGCATGTGTGAAGTTTCATGAAAATATTCCAAAGGGTGGTCGAGTTAATGCTCAATCAGTGTGTGAAACAAAAAAGGGAGACAACTCAAAAATTAGCTATGCAAGAGTTGTCATTCTTGTGCGCGACACACCTTCGGGTCGTGGTCTATGCATGTGTGAAGTTTCATGAAAATATTCCAAAGGGTGGTCGAGTTATGCTCCGGACACGAAATCAGTGCGAGAAACAAAAAAGGGAGATAACTCAGAAATTAGGTATGCAAGAGTTGTCATTCTTGTGCGCGACACACCTTCGGGTCGTGGTCTATGCATGTGTGAAGTTTCATGAAAATATTCCAAAGGGTGTTCGAGTTATGCTCCGGACAAGAAGTGTCTGCGGCGGACGCGGCCCGCTGTCAAACCCATAGTATCCCCCCGACGGAGTCCGGGGGAATTACAATTAGCAAATGCAGGCCCGTAGCCAGGAGGTCGGACGACCCCCCCCGCCCAGCCTCGAGGTCCACTTTTTTTAGCAAAAATTGCGTTTCAGACCACCTATATTTCAACCTCAGGCCCATCGAAACGACCCCCCTTCAAACAGGTCTGGCTACGGGCCTGAAATGTTGTGTTGTTTTTTTACAATTGTGACTACCTTTCTGGATGTTTATGGAAACGTTATTTTATAACAAATTCCGGCGGGCCCACAAAGTTTTGTGAAGCTATATATCGCCCCTCTTGTCTATATTGCATAACGATCCACATATTATACAATATCTGGGGATTTTATTTTAAAGACCATTTTTCAAAAATGTATAAATTTACAATCAGTTTCAAATAGCATACTTGTTATGAGGAATATGGTTATCAGAGACTAGTTGTTCATCATTTTATATTTTCAAAAATGATGGGGTCACACATGGTATTTTGAAGAATAACACTGCTTCGAACTATTAAATATCAGCAATTAAAGTAATTAATAGTTTGAAATAGTGTTTTGCTGAGCCCGACAATGGACTTGCAATAATTAATTCATGTAAATTTTCAGCATGTTGTGATTGTGAAAGAAACATGGAAATAAACATTAAAACATGATCATGATGTATTTGTAGTTCTTTATCATTCCATCGGCTCCCAGTTCCATCGGCTCCCAGACAATACGCGCATTTCAAACGGCTTTTCTGATTGGCGGACCAAAATAGTTGGCTTTATACTTGTATCACTTATGTAAATATTCCATCCAATGAAAACCGTCGATAGATGTATAGCTAAGCGCTGTTGCTATGCGAATTTTACATTTCCGGTCACGAGTGCCCCTAACACAGTTCAGATTTTTTTAATTTCGCAACCCGCGAACTCGGACCGAATATTTAATGCGCCCGTTGGCCCATCAGTAATTTTTTTCTTGCGCCATTGACGATTTTTCCGCGCCATTCCGCGTCCTTGGCAGAACACTGCATGGTTATCGAAATTTGGGATAATATTTCCACTCATTTTGTTTGCATTCAGCAATGTGGGTTGAGCGCACCGTTGTAGCCATCTGTCGTTAGTTGGAAAAATAGCATGCAGCGATACATTATTGAAAGCTTAAAAGTGTAAAAAATATATTTGTAATTATATAAATATCTAAAACAAAAAAGCTAGACTATTAAATGTGTTAATTGTTTTACATTTCATCTATTATAGGTTTCGTTTTTTTCCACGAATAAAAAAAAAAGTAAATTCATGTAATGAACCCCATTTACGTACAGCAGCAAAGTAGCGCAGTGCAATCTTTACACTTTGCTAGCTCACTGGTCGCCAATCCGCGTACAGGTTTATACACCGTGCATTTCTGAGAGCGTTACATTTTGTCATGTTGCGCGCGCTCATGTAAACAGATGGGAGATATTTGGAAAAATCTGCAGGATAGTCTCATTCTAAACTGTAGTATAACGTTTGTATGGTCGTAATCTATAATTGTTCACCGGCAGTTGGTTTGTGCATTTATGATTACTAATTCGCTACACGTAACTTTTATTGCGATTGCAGATAAAATAAGGGCGTGAAACCTTCCACACCGAATTCGCTGTGGAAGGTTCAGTGTGTAAAATGGCTGTTAGCGCTTCCACGGTGAAAGGAGTGACCCAGTAAGCGTATTTAAACTATGGAATACCTTGCTCTAGCTATATGCTATTGACCAGCAACACCGCTGTTATGGGAATTGCGACAAAATGACGTAAAATCAGATTGTTCTTAATTTTATGACACCGTCATTCATATCACTGCCTGTCAGTGTGATCTAGTTCACGATTTGGTTTTTGCCAAATCTTGGTGGGTGGGGCAGTTGAGGGCAAATTATGGTAGACTCCTGGGAAGAAGCTCTTACCCCAGTCTTCATTTGACAACAGATTGTTGGCAAAGAACTTTCTGTCCACCTCGGACACAAAATCAATCTCCATGGCGTCTACTGTTGGATGATTAAAGTCATAAACAACAAATTCATAGCAGCTAAATTAAAATCTCAAAAACAACAACATGCGTGGAAAATAATAATTATCCACCATTGCATTTTCGTAATGCGGAAGTAAGAAGATTTCGGCATAGACTAAAACGCAGACACAACCGACAGCGGGTATGACTGAAGTACGAAATGGGCGAAAAGGGCGAAATGGAGATTGTCGGGCGAAATGGAGTTTTATATCGCCTATAACTTGCTAATGAATGCATGGAATTATGTTTTTTTCTTATTATATCTATTATACAGTTGTATATGTATAATATATAGTTGAAAAAAATGGGTTAAAAAGCAATGTGTCAACTAAAAGAATCATATTGAATGCCAGTCTATTTATCATTTGAGACACGCCATGTGATTTGTATCTTCGAGCATCTGCGTGATTTTATGAAATCCATTTACAGAAGATGTGGTAATTTCCGTAGATAGCATCAGAAGCTGACACACATTTTAGATTACATGCGTAATGGAATTCCGCATGTACTCTGAAATGTGTGTGAACCTGGTCTTAGTATATGCCCTGTCCTGTTCTTTTCTATACATGTTGAACAAATAAAGTTGCCCAAACTGTTACTTGAATGTTTTCATTAGCCAATATATGAATATTTGTTTGTTTCACACGAAGGGGGTTATGTCTAATGGGGTTTTGTCCTACATTCATAAATTAAAGGTAGTAGTATGGCTTTATTTCCTCTATATGCAACATGATGTTGCGCATGTGTAGCCAATGTCAACTGACATCTTTCATCTTCTCTCGAGATTTTCTCAATTTTCTCTCAATTTCCGATGGGACCATAGGTGAGACCAAACCATTTAATTGTATAAACCCTGTACCTTGCACATACAAAGTATAAAACCATCACCAAAATTAGGGTTTATCGAGGAAAACCATTTTACCACGTTACCACGGTAAACATTGTTCACGGTGGGCACCTGCAACCAAATATTTTCCACTTCCGGTTCCACTGTGAAAGCTGCAACTTTGTAAGTTTTCGTATGTTTTCCCATCTCTCCCAGTGCTACTGCAACCAAGCATTACAGTTGCAAACATCCATGCTGTAAACGTTGCTCAACACTGCAAACATGCTCCAGTGTGGGCCGTCCTACTACTCTTACTCCATGTGAGCATCTACAGACACCAATGCAAAACTGCAGAAACCTACCCCACCCACATCGCGGGTAAATGGGGACACATGCTTGACAAGTGCTATTAGTCGCACATCAGCCCTGAAATTCTCGCTCTGGTACCAAGCAACGTCAACACGTCACAAAACAACGAGACACAAAACACTGTTCTCAATTAGCAACGCTAATACTTCTTTGCTCAGACATCGAACCAAATCCTGGACCTTCTGGACTAGGTAACTCGCTAGAGTCTTCTACAGTATTCCCATGTGGAAACTGCCAACTACCAGTCACTTGACATGTGGGAGGGGGTGGAATGCGAAACCTGCTAACAACCTGGTACCATGCCGATTGCCAGAACATATCTGACAGCATGTATGACAGATTAGGATCAAGTAGGGTTGGGGTGTGGACATGCCTACAATGTAACAGCCTAAACACCACCTCAAACACACACCGAACTCTGGACTCTTTCGAAACACCAAATCCATACACTGACTTAAATGACACTCCGCATGAGGAAAGCACGCCATTGCTTACTTCAACTCCCAAACAAAAATCAACAGACAACAAAAAGAAAACAAAACCTCCACAACAGACGTCCTAAACCACTAAAGGTCATAATTATCAACTGCCGATCCATAATGGACAAAAAAGAAGAATATGAAAACATGATTGACTCGGTAAAACCAGATATTGTCCTGGGGACCGAATCGTGGCTGAAACCCAAACATCATGACAGTGAAGTGTTTGACCCTTGCCTTGGATACACCCCATACAGAAGGGACAGGCTAGGGCAAACAGGGGGTGGGGGTATTCATCGCAATTAAAAACTCATTTATCATTCAGAACATAACAGAACTTCAGACAGACTGTGAAAATTTATGGATAAAATTAGAAATGAAAGGATGTAAACCCCTAATAATCTGCGTATACTACAAACCACATGAACATGATCACCAGAGTCTCCTAGAATTTAGGAAGTCTCTGGAACTGGCACAAAAACACAACGCAAATGTCTGGATCGGAGGCGACTTCAATTTACCGAAAATGGACTGGGGCAACATGACACCTACACCAGATTGCAGACACTCATCCTACTACAGAGAATTTCTAGAGGTCATAAACGACCTCAACCTACACCAAGTCGTAAACACACCAACAAGAGACAAACACATCCTAGACCTATTCTTCACAAACAACCCCACACTGATCAAAAGGGTCAACGTACTACCCGGTATCAGTGACCATGACATAGCACACATCGAAGTGGATATGATTACAAAAATTAAATCACAGTCACCGATAAATATCCCTCTTTATAAGAAAGCCAACTGGGATGGCATCAAACTTTCACTGAATACATACCACATGAACATGATCAACTCAGACCAATATAGCAACCTCACTGTTGAGGAACTATGGAATAGCTTCACAACAGAACTTAACACATTAATAAATATACACATACCCACCAAACTCGCATGCAACAGAAACAAACTTCCATGGATAAATCAGGAATTAAAACGTTTAGCCAGGAAGAGAGACAGATTATATAGAAAACAAAGGTCAACAGGTTTGTCTGAAGACCGAAAACACTTCCTCAACACAAAACACTTATTCAGGCAAAAAAGTAAACAAGCATACCGGAACTACCTAGAAAGCGTCCTGAATATAGCTCAACCACCAGACAGCACCACACAAGAATCCTCACAACACAGACCAAAAACTAAAAAGCTATACTCTTTGCTTAAACATGCTAAGCAAGACGCAGCAGGAGTATCTACCCTCAAAGAAGGCTATACTCCCCATGAAGATGACACCAACAAAGCAACACTACTCAACAAACAATTTCAATCCGTCTTCAGCCCTAAGTTCACACTATCTCTAAAGTCCCTCTGCCAGATGAACATACAGGACTCTGTTGCACTCGGTCAGCAGAGTACCGCTGATCCAGGCCCATATAACAAAATATCAGATATCGAGATTTCAATTAACGGCATAGACAAACTACTACGGAATCTCAACCCACACAAAGCCTCGGGCCCGGATCAGCTCACACCGACAATCCTAAAAGAACTCCACTTAGAACTCTCTCCAATCCTAAAAGCCATCTTCCAAAAATCACTAGACAGCGGTAGACTACCAGCCATCTGGAAGAGTGCCAATGTAGCGCCCATATACAAAAAAGGGGACAGATCCAATCGGCCTCTTCCATGACAAAACACTTCACTAACAACAACATACTACATGACATGCAACATGGCTTCCGAGAAAAGCGCTCCTGTGAGACACAACTACTGATGCTCACTCATGACCTACTGAAATCTGTACACAACAAAAAACAAGTAGACCTGATTCTTTTAGATTTTAGCAAAGCTTTCGATAAAGTCAGTCACGAAAAACTCTTATTTAAATTACATAACTATGGAATCAGGGGAAACGTATTAAAATGGATAACATCATTTCTGGACAACCGCTCTCAATCAGTAGTTGTAAATGGAAAGACATCTGGTGTCATACCAGTCTCGTCCTGGCGTCCACAGGGGTCTGTTCTTGGACCAATACTATTCCTAGCATACATTAACGACTTGCCCGAAAATGTAACACTCCACAGTTCGCCTTTTTGCAGATGACACAGCCATATACATCACATTAGACACTGAAGATCAATCAAAAGCCCTGCAAGACGACCTCACTAACCTAGAAAAATGGGAAAACATGTGGGATATGGAATTTAACCCTTCAAAATGCCAAGTCATTCACATCACAAATTCAAGACACATATTCCCACAACATACAATCTACACAACACTACACTAGAATCTGTCCCCTCAGCGAAATACCTAGGGGTAGACATCACATCAGACATGTCCTGGAACACACATATAGACAGGATTTCAAAGCAGGCAAACAAAACACTAGGCTTTCTAAAGCGCAACATCAAGGTACACTCAGAACAACTTAATTCTACAGCATACAAAACCCTGGTACGACCACAACTAGAGTACTGCTCCTCAGTTTGGTCCCCCCACACACAAAACTCTATCTATCAACTCGAAATTGTCCAGCGCAGAGCCGCTCGCTGGGCAACTCGTACATACCAGCGCACATCCAGCGTAACAAATACTTTACAAAGGCTT
Source organism: Conchocele bisecta (assembly GCA_029237695.1). NCBI lineage: Eukaryota > Metazoa > Mollusca > Bivalvia > Lucinida > Thyasiridae > Conchocele > Conchocele bisecta. The sequence goes on from CM055271.1 coordinate 35,739,420, forward strand.
GGATGGCGTCGCTTAGAATTAAGACGGATAGATACCAGGCTATCCATGCTATACAAGATCACCAATGATCTTGTGGCCATCCCAGCAGAACACTACTTAACGCAAAACACAAGACCATTAAGACACATCACATCCACTCCAGTACAGAATTATCTCAGCCAACACAGACTACTATAAGTACTCCTTCTTCCCATACACTGTAGCCATCTGGAATTCCCTACCTATGGGTATTCCAACCCTACCCACATTAAACCAGTTCAATCAGGCTGTCAGCCGGATTGAACACACCACATTCGCCTAAATCCCAGCCCTGTGTTTTTACTTTTATCTAGAATAACACTCCCCTGTATATACTGCCTCTGGCTTTTACTGCAACTTTTACTCATACTAACACTCTTGTCAGTTTGACGCGCATACATGCATCTATAAGTCCACAACAGGGGTTCTAGATTAACGGAAGATAGATAGAAGATAGACAAACAAGAAAGCATAGAAATATACATGTAAAATAAATTAGATATACATCGGTTGATGGTTGCAGGACATTGTAGTGCCGATAAAAAATGGAATTTAATCCGAATCGACTCTTTAAGGACATAACTCCATTTGCATTTATGAACTATCATGTCGTGTTTCACGTTTCATTGCGTCATTGGTATAGAAATTTACATATATACATACATAAAAGGGCACCCAGCGGAGAGAATGGTCCTTACGACACACACACACACACACACATGTGCGACCAGCACAGACCCAGATCGGATCCCACATCTGTGCGGGCCGATCAGGGTCTGTCATGTTCGTCAATGTATATGTATTTATACCACACGGCAACAAAGCGATTATCATTCGATCAGACTGTGTAAGTGTGCAGTCGGACCCCTTTCTTTAAGTATTGTCACTTATTGTAAATGCTATAAGAAACTTTTTCTTTTTTCTTTAGCTTATATTTAACGGCGGCACTGGCTCTAGGACCTTGCATGCCGTCTCCCAAGGATGGGAGAAAGAACGGAGGTAGCGATTTTTTGAGAGAAGCCGGTAATTCGTATTTACAGAGCAACTACGAATTATCGGTACCCATTTACAGCTGGGTGAACTGGAGCAGTGTGGATAAAGTGTCTTGCTCAAGGACACAACGCACGTCGCTAGTCAGGCTCGAACCCACGACCCTTGGATCAGTAGTCCGACACACTAACCATTACGCCACGGCGCTCCACTAAACTTTTTCTCAGACAATGGCCCATATATACTGCGCGTTATCCATAACATCCAGATGGTGGTACATGTGTTTATGGTTTCACGTATCGTTAAGTAGTTGTGTATATTATGCAACCACATTTGCCTTAATGTTTGACGAACGTGTTTGAGACGGTTCAGCGGTCAGTGTGATCCTAGGTCAGTCGGCACATTTGAGCAGGCTGACCAGTGGTCGTACTGTCCCCCGTTGAATATGATAGGCTCTGATGGCATTTGGCACAACTTTTGTGCAATATTGCGTCGTTATACATAGCAGTTATGGCGTATCGCCGAGGCATCCATCATAAGGAATACTCATATGATACGTCATATATTCTCATGAAACTTTCAGGGATTGTACAAATATATGTTGTTGCATTTATATAGAGAACAATTTGCTGAATAGTGTGGCACAGCAAAATATGAATTGTTCATACGCTGATAGTGTGAGCATAGTCAGCATGCGCTCTATGTTTCCACCGAGTGCACATGCTATGAAGCTGTTATTGCTCATATTTTTCAGATAGTCACACAGATTTGGACCAAACTGTCTGAGTACATGTATCCAAAAAATTTCAATAGTGTTTTGGATAGCACTATTTTCACAGTGGAATATACGGTGTCCCAGTTCGTCATCACACGCAGCATCGCATGTTGTACATATAGCGTCCTGTACAACTGTAACACATAGACGGGCCGAATGAAAACAGACCGCCGGGGACTTTGGGTGATTCTTCGCCGCCTTCCATATTATAGACGGTTTTAGAATTGTGTGTATATCACGAAAACGAGCACAGTCGGTGTTTTCAGGTTCTGTAATTCGTGATAACCAGGCGGCTTCTTCGTGACGTTTCACTGCACATTTGCACATGTTTTTCCACGCGTATTTGGAATGGAACGTACCACTGTCCACGAACCATATTATATGGTCCTCTAGTTCATACTTTTTGAGTATTCTAATGACGTCAGGAATAAATCCGCGATATGTGTCTATGCACTTTATGTAGTAAATGTGGAATCTGTACACGAGCAAACTTTGACCGTAACGCGTGTATGACGGATCAGTTCTGCATAACGCTCCAAGGAAAATCAGCTTGTGCAAGTCTATGTATCTTTCAGTACTTGTAGCGCCTACCATACCAAGGGCCATATCAGTGCGTGCTCGTTTGGGAAAACATTGAGGGATTTTAATACACATGCGATGTACAAATTCGAGTTTGTGCATGTCAGTGTCACTTATCGTGTTCCATAGCTCGCACGCGTATAGTGCTCGGGGAAGGACGATCGCGTCATACAGTTGCATGGCTGAGCTGGGATTTACGCATGCGACGTGTACACCGGAACTTTGAAGGGAGAAGAATGTACCTCGCATTGATTGTAGAACATTGTCTATATTGTCTGGTGTTTTCAAATACTTATTTTGCACAACACCAATGTGTTTATGTTGTTCCGCTTCCGCAATTGGTGTATTTCCGTATGTCCATGTTCTATTTGAGCGGTTGTAAGTCACTTTGTTTTCACCAAATACTACTATAGCACATTTATTCGGGTTGTATTTATACCTCCACTTACAACTGTACTGGTAACAGATGTGCAGTAGCTTGTCCATTTGGTATTTGGATAACGACAGTGACACGCTGTCGTCTGCTTGCGTTGGTGCACACACGTTAAAGCGGCCTATTTTCAGTCCACCATTCTCATTTTGAAGGAGCGTGAGCAGCTCATTTATATAGACGGTGTAGTAAAATGCAGACAATGTCGCACATTGCCTGGTACCTTGTTGTATTGGAAGCCAGTCAGAGAGTAATCCTGGAGTGTAGATACGGCTCTGCATGTTTCTGTTCATGTCAGCAATAATGCAGATGTCATCACCTTTGAGTCCGAAATGGTACAGCTTGTAGGTTAGCCCATTTATCCACACACGATCGAATGCTTTCTCTGCATCGAGAAAACACGAAAACAGCTTACTTCCACGTTCGTAACAATAGTCTACTGCTTCCTGTAACAGGAACGATACCATTTTGCAACTTTTGTGCTTTTGAAACCCGTACTGTAGAGGATTTAATTTACCTTGAAAGTGATGTTTTTTCAAGTGTTCGTTGTATGATTTTTTCGAATATTTTTGATATAACCGGTGTCAGTGATATTGCGCGATAATTGTTTAGATTTAGCATGTCCTTTCCATGACCTTTATGTAATGTTATTATTAGCCCATCCTTGAATTTGTTCGGAATAGTTTCTGTTTCTAGTATGAGATTGAATAGTTGTAGAATGTACATCTTTGTAATATCCCCACTGAATTTGATGTGCTCATAGTTTATGTTGTCCAAGCTTGCCGCCTTGTCATTAGGTAGGGCCTTGATGATATTGTCAAGCTCGGAAATAGAAACAGGGTAGGTGGTCTCACATTTCGATGGCTTTACAGTAGAGTCGAGTTTGTCTAAGATGCGCTCATCTGCGTCTATTTCACGTTTTGTATTTATGTCGAATTCAATGTCGTTCGAGAAACTGTATAGATTCTTGAGGTAGGTGCCCCAACCAGTGGCTAAGTCGCATGGATCTCGCACAATAATGTTTTCAAATTTTATTTCTCTACCGGCACTGGCTCGTTTTGATGATTTTCTGGCATTCATGGCTTTCCAGAATCCGTTTTGGTCTATTTCAGCTAATTTGTCAATGCGTTCGTTCTCTTCCCTTTCGAATTGTATCTGGGATTGTCGTAAAATGCGTCTAAACTCACGATTTGCTTCTTTATTTTCGTGGTAGTACATGTTGTCGGTATTTCTTGGCCTTTCACATATAATCCACCTATTTCTAAGTGATTTCTTTGTTCTGTGAAGTTGTTTCAGCTCATGTGTCCAGTATGGTTTAAGATATGGCTTAAACGTGCGTTTCGGCAATGCCGCTTCTGCTGATTGGTTGATGCACTCAAACAATCGATCGTAGGTCGCGTTCGCATCTACAGAGTCTACATTTTGTGTTGCAAGTCGCATGTCCAAAAGATCTTTGTATTCTATATTACTAGCTTAACATGTCCATTTGTAATTTACGTTCACAAAGTGGTCCATGTTTGAGAGTAGACGATCTATTGGCCGTATGATAGTTGACATAAAAATCGGTAAATGACGGGATACGTTTAGAGGTGCATCATCGCGAATTGAGCATTGTTTGACGTCCACTATCATGGAGTCATGTATATATATATATTGTCAATTAGGCTCGGGTTGCCTGTCCCGTATGGGTAAAACGAATGTTTTGGACCTTGACATATGTCTAGTGAAGTTACTGCCTGTAAGTTGTAACTGCGAAATGCGTAGGTCATGTACGTATCACGTTCGCGAGTAAGCGGTATTTGCGTATTGTGTGTGTATTTAGCATTGAAATCTCCCATAATTAACACGTTTCCGTCATTGGAGTAGAGGGCGCACAGATCACATAGTTTGTCTATATATTCTTGAATGTGTGTACAGGGTATGTGCTAGTTGGTAGGTAGACCTGAATAATGTACAGGGTCTCATGAGGCAGTGTTAATTTGATGACGGCTATTCTGTCGTCACATATATCCAGTGGTTGCACACATTGGTCCAGTCTTTTATGCCATAAAATTGCCACGCCGCCTTTTCCGACTCTCCGGTTATTGAGACATCTTACATCGTTGTCGATAATAATGCGCTCATTATAATTTAGGTTAAACTTTGACAGACAATGTTTGTTTTCTGGTTTCAACCAATGCTCACTTATTCCACAGATGTCAACGTCCCGACGATGTAGTTCGGTGTCTAGGTACGGAATTCCTGTCATAATTCCCGTTGCATTCCAAGTTAATATCTTCAGAACTGCCATTGTGCTGTGTAGGGGGAGTAACTCGTACAGGCATGCTGTATTCTGTTCAGAAATGCTTTACTACACAGACGCGTTTTGCTCTGTTTTACTTGTGAACGAGCGCCCTTTTCTAGTTCTCCACTGGTTACACGATGCACCTTCTGGCCAGACTTGTTCGCTTTCAACATATCGCACGTGTTCAGCCCTTATAGCGATTTGTGCACTCATTGAGTCTGTTCGCCTTGTGTTGAGTAGCGTAACGTGGGTACATTTGACGTCGTTTGAGTCCAGAAATTGGTTTATATCCTCTTCTGTCGAATCTGGGTGCACGTTACCAAGATAATATCTCTTCAGTGGTTTTCTAGAAACACCACGAAATCCTCCTGTATTGGCTGATGAAGGAGCGACGTCTACGTTGTACGCTGGACGTTGTTGATCACGTTCACGTTTAAGCTTGACTCGCTGATCATTCGCTGATACGTTCACGTATAGGCGGAGTGGTGACGTCAATCGTTAAATGTTCTGTTTGTGTTACTTGCTTTTCTATTTTCGGTGGTGAATGCATGTATGCCATTGCATCTTGTGTTGTAAATGTTCTTTCTTGTTCAAACTTATGTAGGTCCAGTGGTAGTAGGTTTCCGTTATTTACGTTCACGTGATTTTAATAAGGTAATATATGCATGTACCCATAGTAGCAATGACGTTTTTTAATTCTGCCATTTCGGATTGTAAGGGTGATACGTCGGCACTATAGTAATGACTAGCACCACCAAGTGTGTAACGCCTGATCGGTGTCTCTGCTGGACGAGTTTTTCTGAACATAAACTTTCTGTCTTCAATGCTACCATATATAAACTGTGTCAGCTGATAACAGTACAATGCAAGTTTATCTGCTAGGGTACTGTAAGATGTGTTTCGTCGACCGATTAGCACGCCACTTTGACAGTTCTCCAGCGATTTAGCTCTGTCGACAATGATGATGTTCGGTAACGGGTTAATGTTTGTTTCATCCCATGATTTTGTTATTTCCAGTAGTTTGGCTAAATACATGTCTTTTGTTAAGCCATCCAAATCGATATATAATTTGTCAAAAGAAACTCCACTGATCCGAAATTCGACAGCGGCATTGACTTCATGTTGTATATTTTTTGTTGTATATCCTCCGAGTGGTGAGCTGAACAATGATTCATCATCATTGCCATCGTACAAGTACGCTGCCCACTCTGAATGTCACCGTCGGGATTCAGTATGGGTGACCCGTTTTGATGCTCGGAGTTGTTAGATTTATGCTCGTGTAGTGCACGTTTATTAGACTGTTTTTCTGTTGAGCATATTTGCTAAACACAGGTCTGCTCAAAGGTCATGTATGTAATGTTCACTCAAGCGTGACGAGTTGCGCTTCATGAGGGGTGTACATCCGGGCGTTATTTTTTCCGCAGTACCCCACCCACTGATTATTACACGCAAGCTGCAACCAGGTCAAATGCCACGTTCTACAAAGTTAGTTTCTTCTCCTATGTTGTAGTATATGTAAAAGTACCTCTAGTACATCGGAGAGCATAATCCATATAATCCAAACTGAAAGAATCGCGACACAATTTGTGAAATCACACACAGCGAGAAACAATGCCTGTACCGAATTATATTGTTGTAACCACGTCTATTTCACTCCATTTCGCCCGACAATCTCCATTTCGCCTGACATATTCTGGCATTTATAATTTTGATATAAAATCAAATTATGTAAGAAAATACCCATTTTTTGTTCAACTATATGTTATACATATACAACTGTATAATAGATATAATAAGAAAAAAAAATTCATACATTAATTAGCAAGTTATAGGCGATATAAACTCCATTTCGCCCGACAATCTCCATTTCGCCCTTTTCGCCCATTTCGTACTTCCGTCATACCGACTGACAGCCATATAGGAAACAGACAACCAATTGATTTCCCATAGACCCACATTCACACAAACATGACAATCGCAAACTACCTGCGACAAAATCAATTTGGTTACTTCCATTCCTGCAGTCAGTGACCTAAGCTGGTTCTAGATCCATGCCAAACACGGGGTCATGCGGGTTGATTTCCAAAGTTATTTCCCCTTTTTTGACGGAACCGTCTACTTTCACTTTCGAAATCTCTATCTCACCCCCACATCAAGTCGCACACAGAAAAAATTTAACCTGCATGTGTAGAGCATGCAAATAATATAATAAAATGTTTGGCACAGACATACCTTTCCTGCAGCATCTATTTTATTTATCTCTCTGTCATAATAATAACAATCAATGCCGTTGTCCTGAGAATTTACTCCTTGTTGCTAAGCTGTACCAGGACTGGTTTACCGTCTATATTATTCATAAGTTGACTGTGTCCTATAACATACGGTAACAGGCTGACCCGGACTGGCGGTTCGATTCCCACCTCGACCCGCTCCGAATGGCCGATTCGGCGTGTCCTTTGGCAAGACAACTTCGTGCTAGCCTAGTCCTATCGGATGGGGACTTAAATAGTCGGTCCCGACATGCATGGTCATCAAGCCAGTGCCGTCGTTAAATCAAAGCATTTTATTTTACCCGAACTGGCTGATTCGGACCTTATTTCTGGCTGATTCGGACCTCGGTGTTGACTGATTCGGACCTTTTTCTATTTTTATGATTTGGCTGATTCGGACCTCACGGTTGGCTGATTCGGACCCTATGTTGGCTTATCCGGACCTCAATGCTGGCTTATTCGGACCCACACAAAATAGTTTGCTGCCGACAAACTGTTGGTTATTAAACACATAGAATCTGAAACGTATTTAAATGTATGCACTTTTTCATCAATAATAAAATAATAATCGCCCTTCCCAAATTGTTTTAGTTGATAAAATTTCATAAAATATTCCCACGCAAATTTCCTATGGGAATTTAACATGATGCAACAATGAGCTGGAGATCTCGAGTGACGAGGATAGTCGATAAACGATTGTTTTTAATTTGACTCGGAAATCTAGCTGTATATATACATAGCTAGGAAATAATGTAAGTAAGAAAACAAGTTAGATTTTGAAAATCGGTCCACAAATTCCAAAAGTATTTTTAAAAAAGTCAATGTTCTGCCCCCATATGATTGGATACATATAATTTGAAAGTTTGTCGACAGATTTTGAACATCTACAATAACTTTTGTTTTCTAAGTTGAATTACTTACAAGTTAGCCATGTGATGGAGCTTTTCGTCTTTACGATTTTACAGTAAAAACAGTAAAAACAGTAAAAATGCCTTCCATTTTTGTCATTATATACATATTTGAAGAAAATGGGATGAATTTATTGAGAAAAAAAACTGCATATTTATAAGGTATTATTTTACTCAAAGTTAATATGTTTATTTGTCAAAAGTAGAGTCGGCATAAAAACGTGAACTATACAGGACACGTTAGACGGATTGATCAAACAGTGAATATATGGACTAGTAAAAACTAGGACCAGTAAGCACACCTGCACAATCTGATCAGGGTCTCCACTTGTTTGAATAATTGTGTCAGCGAAACTGTGTGCATGAAGCCAACAAAGACTATTATTGCATACATGTAAGAATGAACGGCATCTGCACGTCGACTGTCTTGACACAAATGACAACTGGAAGTATTGCGGACAACACCGATGCATTTGATGTGATAGGCCTGTAAGACATGTGACAGTGGATGAAAATGAACGGTGCGGTTAATTACTAGTCAGTGAATTGAAGGTACAGTGTACCGCATCATGTTGTTGTTTTTTTTGACAAGTGAAGAGGAAAAGAACATTACAGGTACATGTATATGCATATCCGTCCGCACGAAACTCCGTCCATCACAATTAACTTTGTTCGGTAAAACAAGGGTCCCGGGTTCGTTCCCCGGGACGGGTGCGTATTTTTCTCACCTGTGACATTTGGCGCCCAACGAGGGACCGCCGTGACTGATAAATACTGCCCAAAATGTACCCAAAAATATGTAATTCAAAGTCGAATTACAAATGGTATTCGGGGACGAATTCCAATTTGACGGGGAAGTATGTAAAACCGCATCATCCCGAAAATATACACGATTATGTTTGATGAATTAAACTTCCCGTATGTTTAACATGTTGCGATTAAACTGACCAACCTAAACTCAGATATGTGCACTGGAGAAAGGCCAATGTGACTGACTCGGAGCATATTCACATTCATGAAAAAATAACATTGTGTGTATGCATGTATGTTCATGTCATAAAATGCCTCGGCCCACTTGTTGAGCTCGCCCTGGCCGCAGTAAAATAAAAATGATATACTAGTATAACACACTATCGTACGCACGTAAAAACTAAAAGTTAGACAACACTGTTTTGATCTATACTTCATTTACCATGGTGGCAAATTTGACCATAATTACCGAACAGACGAGAACATTGTAGCGCCGCATAGAGCTACTAACACATAGAGCTCCTCGGGGAGCATCGTTTAAGAACCGCATAGAGCTCACGCCCCATAGAGCTTCCGAGGAGCTCAATGCGCCAATATGCCCGATCGTCCCGCATTCAGCTATCCAGTTATGAGATATCAACTACTTCTTCAATATCAACTACTGACTATTATTAACCGATGTTCTTTTTATTGCTATTGGATCGGCGAAAGCCGGGCGGGCGGGCGGGCGAACGGACGGGCAGGCAGTGGCGGCGTCCAAGTCATATGTTAAGTTTTCATGTTTTGTCCATTTCTCTGTTAAAGGCACTTGCCCACTCAGTAGGCACAACATGTTCTTTATAGAAATTAAATAACTGTATAATTGTGTCACTATTCCACCAGTTCTAAAAAGTACAAGTGCCCGCTATACAGATATAATCATTTAGTAATATTTATTTTACTGATAGTGACGCGCGGTTTTATTAGGCGATTTTTATATGCAAATGATTCATGATATTTTTTAATTATTTATTCTAACTAAATGCGTCACCTGAAAAAATAATAATTTCGACAGAGTATAATATATGATCATTGCACATCAAAAAATAAATACAGATGATAAATAGTTATGTCCGTTAACATTTTAAGGAAACACGGTTATCGCCCCTGATATTAGCGTTGAAGTGTACGTCTGATATAAAATGTATAATAATGCGAATCAATACGCGTGGTAATGGTGAATGAATGTTTATTTTCCAGAAAATGTCCCAGATGATTGGTTTTCTCAGATGTCTCTGATATAAAGAACAGTTTTTGCCTACTGGGTGGGCATGTACCTTTAATATACCACCTAGAACCACCATCATTTCACAACTTCATAAGCAACGCGTGCCCATCACATTCCACTACCCAACATGTGACCTTTTTATTTTACCTTTACCTATTTTTCCCGCATAACCGACTTAGCCAGTTTCAATGCTAAATTGGACAACACTCATCACACAATACAGATGTTTACTCGTATCTTGTACTAATACATGTGTGCCAGCCTGCCACTACTTGTAGGTTTTCTCATACACTGGTTTCTTCTTCCATCTTAGGCCACTGATGATGATTATGATGATGATTATGATTATGATGATGATTATGATGATGATGATCATCATCATCATCATCATCGTCGTCGTCGTCGTCATTATCATTACAATCATTATCATCATCATCCTTACAAGACTCAAGGAGACACCAGTACGATCCATCAGGACTCACCAAATTGTTTTCAAGTCTTAGCGATCGTGACAGTGTGGCCATGGCAGAGCTTAGTGCCTGTGATGCTCAACGAAGTCTAGATGTTATGTACTGTAATATATTGATCATGCGGTGTACAATTTGGTCGTAGCGTCACCTATACTGGACTTCGTAGCGAAACGCCCTTTGGTTTTACGTAGTTAGTCCAATGTGACATTGGTCAAGAGGCTGCTGGAAGAAGATATCGTTGAGATACTTCTGTACACAACGCAAGGATAGCCATGATGAATATTTAGACACCGCATAATGAGGATGTTAATGGTTATACTGGTTACAGTGAATCATTATCGAAAGTGGGCAGCTCCATGCGTCAAGGTGAAAGACCCATTTTACAGTTGATGTGTACCTTCGGCCCATAGACATGATAGAGTTCGCGGGAACTCAATGCGTCATGGCCTAACACATATATCTCTATGGGACCTCTATGCGTAAGGCCACAACGCATAGAGCTCATCGAGTAGCTATTTGCATCGGGAGCTCTATGCGGTCTGACTTTGCAACATGATCGTGAAACATACTAGCTAGTTTCAATTGGCTAAATGTCTAGTCCAGCCCGGTGCTCACGGACGCATTCATATATACTGGCAACAGCTCGAAACGCTGACAGGCTGAACCGTAAACAATAAATTAATGTTTGATATAAATGATCATGTACAGACGTATGGACAGACGAAACTTTAAGTGAAACGCAATCATGTGTCCGTCCTGTGCTAACGCAGGGTGGGGCAGGTATAGTTCTAAGTATTTGTAGTATGTGTACACAAAACATGATATTGAAAATATCATACGACAATTTTGCCCAAACACGGGAACATTATCATTATTAGCACATGACTCTTTCAACCCTAAATAACTGGAATGGACGGTGGTGTTAATGTTCTGGCCAATCAAATCACTACACAATGGTTTTCAGACTATTCCATTTTAAAAAGGGTTGTTGTTTTGTTTTCTAAAATAAAATATGAATATAATTATGTCATTACTTGTAAAAAGTGCAGATCCCGGTAAGTGCAGATCCCGGTGAGACGGCTCGTTACGAGCCGGCTCATCTGGGTCTACAGTTTGCAAACACCACTTCAGAGGTCTGTAGTGTTGAAATGGTTAAACAAAATCTTGTAATTTCTCAAAGGTTGAAGCATATTTCCATAAAGACACATTGTATGTACTAGCCGGATATGTAAATAAAAGGATGTAGATTTATATCTACTGGGGTAGCGGAAAAATGGAGAAACATAATATTTTTGGTCAAGTGTATGATAATGAAACATGTTCTGTGCTGCGTGAGTCTGATTAAGTCATCTGTGAATAAAATAATTACTGAAAACCATAGTCGATCATTAGTTCACAGTGTAGAAGTTAGTATATTCTATATGTACATAATTTAGGCTACATTGGTTGCAACGACTTTCATAATATTAGCCTTCAGTCTGGAACAGTCCGCCTTCCGTACAACGGTAAACCCTAGGCCTATCAATTACAGTAGCCAATTACTCTTCCCGGACGTGATTATTGGTGCATCAAGTACCCGATTGTGAAATTAGCACCGTACGTGTCGCTTGCCCGCTACTTGCGAACTGACCATACGGTGTCCAGCTGGACTCGGTTTAAACAGTAAGCAATTGTCTTTTTCAAATGGACAAAGGGCGCATACTTCCATTTGATCTGAAATAATATGCTACGTGCCAAAACAGTTGAAATGGGCATTTGCGGATTCTTATTTCGGCGCAAAATATTATCAAGTCCCTGATGGAACCTATAATGTATCTGAAAATGGGGATTATTGACTTTGTGAACAGTGTAGATTTAGATCAGCATGTACATCCGCAGTCTGGTCAAAACGATCACTGATAAGCTACCAGAAAGTAAAACTATTTCACAAAAATATGTCTGGCAAAAATGTGATTGTATTGATTATGAGACGACCAACATTAAACGCTTAAATTTCGGTTCATCTGATTTAAATGTTGAGCAAGTGAGCAGGGGCTATATACTGCTTGTATGGTACATAAGTACGAACTCATTATTATATGTAGTTATATGTAAGTTAGTTTTTCTGCAAGACACGCCCATGCATTCATGTATCACCATGTTTTTATTTGCTAGCTCCAGTCTAATAATGTCCTGTTCTCTGTATAGTGTCTGCAATAGCGTCTGCGTTTTAGGAAACCTCGAAGATTTCGCCCCATTTCAGTACGGACCTAAATGAAATTATACCTCTGCCGTAAAATATCGGCCTTTTGATACGTCGACGAAGCTTCGTGACATTTCTGACTAGTCTACAGCGTAGAATAATGAAAAGACCCAATTAAGTTGCACGAAGCTCGATGCAAACGGGTGTGATGTGTGTGGGTGGTGGGGCGAGTGTTAAAGCTACCCTGAATAATTCGTCGGGCTATCACAGGACTGGGATATCGCAAGTTTTGTTCTCGCCTTATTTTTCATAAAATCCGATTTCTAAATATCCTTCCAGATAATTTACCACGAACAATCAGCAGTGTAACCCATTTAGTTTTCCTTTCACAGCAATTGAGGGAAACTGGCAAACAATGCATTTTCTCCCATAAATAAACAAATAAATTCCTTGTCGAAAAACTAGATCAAAGTACTGAAAGTACTGAAACTATGTTAAATTAGCTGCACAAGATTACTAACAATTATTATTTATTTATATAATGATGGTTAGTGGCTTATCATCAGTTAACGTCATTTTAGGCCGGTTAACAGGGTCAAATCCCATATGACATGTGTCTGGATAGAAGGCAAATGCCAACATCAGAACAGAATATTTACAGAAAATAAATATAGTCAGTGTATATATGGCTTCGCACACTTACAAATAAAGTTCGCCTTTATTTGTATTTTGGCAGATATGGCACCGAACAACGGAAATATGTGTGTCACATGTCAGACAGTTCATGCGAGATCTCTGCCATTAATCAATTTGAAAACACAATCCATTATATGTTCAAATAATAAAGAAATATTAACTAAATATTGATGAAGACACCCACAATCGTGATGTCTGGCACTCAGCAACGTCAACAGACTATTCAAACGTTTGTTTCACTATGTATGAAAACAACAAAATTAATAGTATTGACCAAACACCCACACCATCGCACAATAAACCAACATTATACTATCCTACGATTTGTGCCTGGGAGAGAATGAGCCGAAAAATTGGCGGCTGGATCTAAATCAACAGCGCAGGAAATAATAATCCCTCAATAATTCCGGCGGCTCTGTTTAGTCGATCCATCAATACACAGTGTCGGTATGTCAGATGTGGTGCGTGGTGTCCGGTGGCTCTGTTCGGAGATCATCAGGCAATATAAAATTAGTTTAATGAATATAATCCCCACCCGCCCTTAAACAGTAATTTCAGATTATTTTTTATTTGAATGTATTTGCATTAATTATTGTTTGTTAACACCAACGTTTAATAAAAAATTACGACAAACGCCGCCCTATTTTCCCCAAAAATTCTGATGATATTCAATAAATTAACTTTATATGGGCTCAAAAGCGCCATAATGGCCGCGAGGTATCCTTCTACTAAACTGGTGTGATATCTATGGTGACAGTTATGTTATCTATTGTTTAATGGCACAGTATGACAAAACATTGACATTAATGTAAATATATAATTAAATAATTCAGACGTACAGTGCGCTTTATTCTTTAGTTTACATGTGCTAATTCAGTAAAATTCAGTAATTGGACATTACAAAGTCGACACTCATAATGCTAGTTTTAAATGTAGAAATAGTTGACACTCCATCTCTAAGACTGCTATACTAGGTAGCTCCAAGGGAGCTGACCTAGTAAAACCCGTTTATTTCTCGCCTCCCTTTGAGCATTTGAGGGAAAACGGCAAATACAATGAATTTTCTCCCATATCCGGACCTACTGTAATTACAATTAAATAGTTTTTAGATTTAATGTGTTTAATATCCAAAAGTTCGTTGGCAACAAAAGGCGAATTTACTCCTTGTTGCTAAGCTACTAAGTACCAGGACTGGTTTACGGTCACATTATTTATAATTCGACTGGTTCCTATAGAAGGAGATTATTTTGTATTAATTATAACAATTACTCATTAACATATTTAGTATTTCGCGACCACCTCAAACCAACATAGAAGATTTAACGATTCCACGACTTCCGTTGGTCCACTAATGATGCCCTGTTATACGAATAACCACATAAATGCTTTACGCAATGACACTTAATCATAGAGTCGAACACAGTTTCACACAACTGATTGGTTTTGATATTTCTGGTAACAAATGTTATGCAATAATGGGCAAAATGCACAGCCAACCCACATACTTCAAGGTTATTGAGTAAAATTTGGTTTCACACACAGGCAACACTCATTTCAGTATACTACAAACCGATAAAATGGGTCCAGAAAACACTCTACACATGCTATCTATACAAATGCAGCAAACAAATTGCCCAAAAGTGATGCTGGAAAAGTAAAAATGGGAAGATTTTGACCAAAAAAATCCATTTGTTTTCGATAAGTTAAAAATACCGTACGGTACGTGTGTCGGGTATGCTTTTGCTGTTTTTTTTTGCTTTTGCCAGTATACTAGTATACCCTCAATACTGAGGCTTCTCACCAGTGAGTGCTTAGAAGGAAAAAGAAATAGTGAAATATGAAAAAGATGAGATAGAGCAGAAGAGTTAGGAAAGATAGAAGAAAGTAAAGAAAGGAAAAGAATACAGAGAAAGAAGAGTGTTTAATTTTAGTTGAGTCAAGAGAGCTGGATCTTCAAGACCTGTGTCTTGAATGAATCCAAGCAAGTGTGAGACGGAAGCTGGTTCCACTGGATAACGGTCCGAGGGAAAAATGAGAATCGTGTGTAGTCTGCCAATGCCTCTAATGCGGTAATTATCTTCGTCAATGGCTACAAGAGAGTTTCTTATTTTATAGAGCATACAGAACCTGGCATCGACACGCCTTTGCTCAAGAGATCTCCATTCCAGACTATGTAGCATGTCGGTCACACTAGAAATGTTATGGTACCTATTGGAAACCCACTTTTCAGCCCTCATCTGAACCATCTCCAGTTGATGGACTAATCTATATGTTGTATGGTCGGCCTGTATGTCCTTAATGGTGCACTTAGGGTCCCATACAGTAGAGCAGTATTCCAGTTTGGGTCGGACAAGAGATTTATAGGCTCTTTCTTTAATAGAGGGAGAGTTAATCCTTAAGTTACGTTTAAGGAAACCTAGTGTCTGATTAGCTTTCGAGGAGATAGCGTTGATATGTTTGTTCCACTTCAAGTTGTGGCTAATACTGACACCAATATACTTCATCTGGGGCACTGAGGAGAGTGTATGACCATGAAGAGAGTAGTTATGAAGGACAGGAGATTTCTTAGTGGTGATGTGAATGACTTCACACTTGTCTTGGTGGAAGGACCTCTGCCAGACTTTCTCCCATCTCTCTAGACTATGGAGATCCTGTTGGAGCTTAGCGCGGTCGGTCTGGCTGTGCATAGAAAGATACAATAGTGTTTCGTCTGTGAAGAGCCGCACTGTACTATATTGTACATGTAATGTTATGCATTTGGTATGTATGTAATGAAGAATGACTTGGTATTCTAACTATACACTTTATTATACATACACATATATGTGACTGTTCACTGAGAGAGAGCGTGTGTGAACGTAGTAATTAGCAGCATAGCAGCACTATATATATGTATCAAATACAGCAGGGTAGACAACTACATGGCATGCTGCAGTAGAGGTTAAACCATGTTGCGTGGTTTCCGGAGGCTCTGTCGATTCATCAATACACATCATCGGTATGACAGATGTGGTGCGTGGTGTCCGGCAGATCATCAGGCAATATACAAAATATAGCTGCTGTATGCATACGCATGAAATGTCTTGATTCGTATTTTCCAAAAGTTAACTGATAAACTGAGCCCAAAACGGTGAAAACTATAGAGAATAGTATATGTAGAGTTTTAGATACAAAGCAAGACAGACTAAACGCCATAGGGTAAGTTGGCACACAGGGCACCATTTTCTTGGTCGTACTCGCCGTTTAGGCGTAGCACGACAATATGGCTGCCCCCATAGCAATTTACGTGACATAATATGCTATCTCAAGGGATGTAACATCCCAGCTAAAAATTTAATTCAGCCCGATTGCGGCCCAATATGGGTTTCAATATCGGTCCAATATAGGCAACCGATATCGGCTCGACTGAATTTTTGCAACGCAGATATTTGGCGGCCGACAACGGGCACGATAGCGGGCCAACATCGGCTCGACATTCTATGATACCGGGCCGTTACCTGATAACGATATATGTCCAATATCGGATGTCAATATCGGTCCGACTGAATTTTTGCAACCCAGATCCTTAGCGGCCCGATAGCGGGCACGATAGCGGGCCAACACCAGCTCGATTTTCTATGATATCGGGCCTTTATCTGATAACGATATAGGTCCAACATTGGATATCAATATCTCTCTCCATTGTAATCATCTGAAGAAGAATCCGGCAAATAAACATCACTGTCATCACAGATGTTGAATAAGTCAGCATCTTGTGTTTCAGTCGGAAGACAGTTTTCAGAAATGTTTCCATTTTCAGAGTCCGAAAATGGATCACAGCTGCACAAATCTGCATTCTGTGTCTCAAGAGGAAGAATAGTGTCGTGATCAGAGTCGGAGGCATCAGAAGCTAGACCAACGCTATGAAATAAATCATCAGCAGATTGAATTGAATCTGTAAGAGGCAACTCACCATCCAGAGCCGTATCTGAATTTCTACTGTTTGTGTTTGTAGACAAATGTAAATGGTGATTTTCATTTCCTTGAATGTCTTTCATAGTTTCTTCATCCTCACTGTCAATAGTCACATTTGTCTCTGGATAACTGGCTGCTAAATTATGACAGACAATAGCACGAACTTCTCTGTAAGACGTCCACCGTGACATAGTTTAAGCCGTTGCTTCAAATGATAGAAAATGTACCATGGACATGAAAATTTGCAAAACCGCGAAAACTATGACAATTGGAGAAATCAAACATCAGGCTAGATCAGATTACAATATCTACATAATTAGCGGCCTGAAACATAATTAATTTATAAGTATACCAATTTAATTAATTAAATATATGTGTTTACTTATTTCTAGAGAATGACCAAAGAACACAGAAAAATCTAACACGTCAAACTGCACATGTTGTCTGCTAGCTTCTTGGAAAGGGCGACTAAGTGTGTAATTGTAGATTTGTTGGATAATTCGGTAAATGGGGGCGTAATGGTGTATATTAAATTACATTGTTTTTATTGTAGATAATACTTATTATTTTTACAAGTTAGATTAATTATTAACAAAGATCAGCAAAAACATTTTGCAACTGATAAGTCAATTATCTTAAATAATACAGTCTTAAATAAGGTAAGCATGTAAATAAATGTATTGGGCCGATAGCGGGCCGATATGTAGACCCTAAGTAAAATATAAAAACATATAAAAAACAAGTTTGATTATGCATAGATGATCAAATACTCTTTTGGGGATTTATAAATAGTGTGTATATTCTATATAGCCTTAAATTGGACAGATATTGGACCAATATCTGTATCACTTAGATAATATATATATGTTAAATAATAATACACATCCGTCCAATATCGGGCCGATATGAGTTAAAAATATTCCCACAATTCACAATTATGTTTTATTGTTCTTGTTTGGGCCAGATATTTGTCTGATGTGGGAAATTGAAGCGAAAATCAAATGAAAACTTTGTGTAATAATATTATACAACGGCCCGACATCTGGCCGATATTGGTTACTTGTATTCAGAATTCACATGATTAGCGACACGTATCCGATATTTCCCCGATATTGGACCAATATCGGCCGATATTCCGACTTAATGCCGATATCAGCCCGATTTAGTCGTGCTTGCTGGGATATAATAACTATGGTTGTTGTTGTTGTTGATCCGTTTGCTAATCTTCCGCTAGCTTTGGTCACATCTGTGCTTCGTAATCTTAGGATGCTCTGCACTTGCTGCTTAAATCAAAGGACTGAAAGTCCTGAAATCCTCCGCAGTTGCGACAAAAAGTATTCTCTCAAAGAGCCGTCACAGACTGGAATGCACTCCCTAGTGATTGTGTAAATTCGAACACACTAAATAGTTTCAAAAGTTCACTCAACTCCGCCTGGAAGAAGAGACCCAGCAAATTCAACACGTGAAAATATTGTACAGACATTTTAACCATGATTTAGTTGCGCTCTCCCCCCAGTTTCAAAGACAATTATCCAATTTGACGTCGCTAAAATAGGCCAGTACAAGCCTAGCTTACAAGAAACGGCCTTCAACCTAGGTTGAACCAAGGTAGGTAGAAAATAAAAAAAAAGTACTTACCCAGGTCAAAAAGTTACTCGCCCGGTTTTTTTTAAAAATAAATTGCTATTTCCAGTTTTTGTAATGTTGCATCTTATTTATAAAAAAAAAAAGCTTTTACATATGATCATTACCAAAACGTATGAGACATATTCACTATTATTGTTATTTATATTTTAAGTATTAAATGAACATAAACAAACAAATAGCAGCGAATTTGCTCAGAGGCTTGCACACTTCTTATTTTCTATAAGCGTTGAGTGACATAGATTTAGTTTAATTTATAGTGGCTATGTTTGCATGCGCTGCGTGCTGCCTTAATTACTAAATTCAATGGTTTCGGACCCGGCACCGACCGTTTCGTCCCAAGCCGTTATGTTCGGCGTCTGAAATGCGCGTTAACCCAACTGTATACGAGACGATATATGTGGCCGCGTATACACTAGTCTATACTCGCAGTCCTATTATTTGTTAGCCCGGCCGTTTAAAGCCGACAAATAATCCGTGAATTAAACTTGCCCGATATGGACCGTGTTCAAAATCGCTAGAGATTCTACCCGTAACCGTGTACATAGACACTGCTTGAAACTTACTTCCCGCAAATTGACGTAAACTGTAAACAAATGGTCGCTGAATTAATACCATTTATTGGCCGTTATCGATGGAATTAATTGGCAATATCTTCCAAAAAAAAAATCCTGACATAATCTTTCACTCGCCAAACTGGGCGAGTGCCTGTAGAAAGTACTCAACCGCCACAAAAAGCACTCGCCATGGCGAGCTGGGCGAGTGAAATTTCAACCCCTGATTATTGTATCGATTCAGGTGCGCGAAATGACCTTGTCAATTTGCATAAACTGAAGCCATCACAGGCGCTCGGATTGTTCAACGAAAATAATAGAGAGTCGCATTTCATCACACTATCGGATTATTTAATGATTAGGATGCATGTTTTGTTGAACGGGTATATAATAAATAGGTTTTTGGATTTGTACGGAAATATATTTCGGCGTACTCGTTCGTTCGGCGGAACCTAAAATTATTCAAACTCTAAGACAATGTTTCCTTTGTGAAGTGTATCGTACTGCATTTTCTGTGTAACGTCATTATAGATTAGTTGATGTTTTAAGTAAAATGGACAATGATTAATAATATCGATGGCTCAAGATGATTATTTAAAGCATGCGGTATGTAACTGTCAAAAAACAATGTTTCTGTTTTAAATCATCATCATTTCGCTGTCCAATGTTGGATTTTATCGAGCCATTGACCTATGACTATGTAAACGATTCTGTAATTTGTCGGCATAAAATGGCGGAAACTACTTTTCATGAGACACGAGGTTAATTGTATCAGTGCGCGTGAAAATAATATACTCAAATGAATACATGTCAGTTTATATTATATTAAATCAGATAAACATTTTGTAATATAAATGTCGTACAGAAAAATTAACAACACATGTATTACACTACACAATATAATGTTAGCTCACTATCAGAACTATTTTTCATGGCGTATAACTACGTATAAATTACATGTGGAGCGGTCGATCATTGCGCTAAAAATATAACCTTCCTAACAAAATATTTATTATGAAACACGACAGTTAATATTTTATAAAATCACAAACTGTTTTTAAAAATATAACTAGCTGAAAAAAAAATGTAGCTGGCCAAAAATGTGAGCGACACGTTCATAATGCACCGCTCGCTTTGGAACTCTCTCACGTGGCGTAGCTAGAATCATGAAGCATGAAGTACGTTCGTTGGTCGACAATTACTCATTTGCATAAATCATGTGAGGTCTCAAAAACCGTATAAGGACTATATCCAAGCAAATATGCTTGGATAAAAACTATTGTGAATTGCAGCATGCGTGAAGTAGGGATTAACATAGTATTACAACCGCCATGTACCCTTAAGGTATCTCAGGAAAGCCATGATTAACTCATCTCTGCCGTAGTCACTTAACTCCTCTACATTCCCTGTATATACTTTTTTTTGGCAAATACGGTAATTGGTTTCTTGCGACAGACTTTGCAAAATTTCCTGAAGAAGACATTTTACTTCATACAATCACTTCTGCTAACATTATATCAATGTCCCATAGCTGAAAAGTGGTACTTCTTTGAGAAATTTGCCATATTATGTTTATGAGAAACCAATTAAATTATCAAATTATCTCACCTTTTCCATTATTAGAAGGAAAAGTTTTTATCATTTTGACGATTTTCGACATTTGTTTTGCGTCGAATATTGTCGTGAAATGATGGCGATTGCCGGAAGACGCGATCGGGCTAAACAAGATACAACTGGTACCATATTGCATTGTAGAGGAACCAGTCGGCCAATAAATGATGTGACCGTAATTAAACCAGTCGAGGTACAGCTTGAGCTTAGCAACAAGGAGTAAATTCTCAGGACAACGGCATTGATTGTTGTTACTATTATGGCAGAGAGATAAATACAATAGATGCTAGTGCCAAACATTTGGTTATATTATTTGCATGCTCTACACATGCATGCTAAATTTTCTGTGTGCGACTTGATGTGGGGGTGAGATAGAGATTTCGAAAGTGAAAGTAGACGGTTCAGTCAAAAAAAGGGGAAATAACTCGTGGAAATCAACCCGCACGACCCTGTGCTTGGCATGGATCTAGAACCGACTTAGGTCACTGACTTTGAGGGAGTATAGTCATTTATTTTTCCCAAAATGCATTATTTCATGTAGAACTAAACACTGCATACATTTGATGATTAAACGTATGCAGAATGATTATACTGCATTTATTACAGTATCACAACCAATGTGGCTGTGATAATATAATAAATTCAGTATAATAACAATTAATACATTTATCCTTAAATTGAAAAGTTCTTCCTCAAACTATGCTTTGCTAGATAAGTATACTTTGCAATTTTGATGAAATCGGCTACAGGAATGGAAATAGTTTGCGATTGTCATGTTTGTGTGAATGTCGGTCTATGGGAAATAAATTGCCTGCCTGTTTCCTAGAGTCGCGAAACCTCTTACCGCGAAAGAGCCGGGTAGCGAAACATCTGTCATCGGTATTTTTAGACATTGGGTAATATAAATGCCGGCTGAATCTCTATTTATTGTCATGACACATCCTGGTTATATAAACAGAGAATTCAACGCACTTGTATACACATTATTCGAACATTATCAGAGACGAAGTTTATAAGTAGGTAAGATTTTCTTGTTTCTAAATGTTTCTTGAATGTATCGCAAGTGTTTTCGGGCGTGTCGCCAACGTTTGATGTACATTTACTGTAGTATGTAACCTGTTATCGTGTGGTTCCAATATTCGTGTTGTCGTGTTCAGCGGAGCTGGTATTGTGAAATCGATACCTATATTAATCAGCAATATATATATGGTCGTTATCGTTATTTACGACTACCCTATGGTCTTAAGAGCTCACAAGACATGTTTCAACGTAAACTTGATCAGTGCATTGAAGGTCTAGATGGCGTAGTTTCTATTGTTGATGATGTTATCGTTCATGGGGAAAAGTCAAAACATGAGTCATGACCAAAATCTGCACAAAGTTCTACGTCGCATGTCTGAAAAAGGCATCAAACTTAACAAAGAAAAGTTAGATGTCGGTGTGACAGATGTTCCATATTTTGGACACATCTTGAGTACACAAGGTCTCCAGCCAGACCCAGCAAAGGTGTGCAATCAAAGATATGGACCCGCCGCGCAATCATGCGGAACTGGAAACAATTCTGGGCATGGTTAATTATCTGTCCAAGTTTGGCCAAATCTCGCCGAGATTACAAGCCCCTTGCGCAAATTACTCAAAGATCTTATCACACAGAATCCAGTCTTGTCATATTATGACTCGACGCAGCCAGTGACAGTCCAGACTGACACATCTAGATCTGGATTAGGTTGTGTTCTGATACAGGAAGGCAAGCCAGTGGCTTATGCTTCCTAATCACTGACTCCCGCAGAAACCCGATACGCCATGAATGATCAAACTCGAATTGTTCGGTATTTTATTTGGCCTGAAATGGTTTCACTATTATGTGTACGGACGGACAGTACACGTGGAAACAGACCACTTGCCTCTCATATCTATTATGGGAAAACCACTCCATTCATGTCCTCCCAGATTACAGCGTATATTACTGCAGCTTAAGCAATATGATCTGTCAGTGAAACATGTTCCTGGCAAAAACATACCAGTTGCTGATACGCTATCTCGCAAGTCAGTACCAGACACATACCCCAACCTTATTAAAGGTATGGATTCACAGGTACATGCCGTATTTGCGAACTTACCTGTCGGTGACCGCAAGTTGCAAGAAATTGCAAACTTGACTGAGCAAGACACAAAATTGATTTTGCTCAAAGAAACGATTCTAAAGGGATGGCCCAGTTGCAGAAAGCAATGTCCACTGGAAATAGTGGAGTATTGGAATTACAGAGATGAACTGACTATAGCAGATTCTCTTATCCTGAAAGGATCCAAACTCATAATTCCTACTGCACTCAGATCCAAGATGTTGAAAGCTGTGCACATTGGCCATCTAGGCATTCAGAAATGCACGAGGCGAGCGCGAGATATCATGTTCTGGCCGAACATATCAGCTGATATCACCAAAATGGTAGAAAGCTGTTCAATTTGCCTGAAATGGTTTCACCATTATGTGTACGGACGGACAGAACACGTGGAAACAGACCACTTGCCTCTCATATCTATTATGGGAAAACCACTCCATTCATGTCCTCCCAGATTACAGCGTATATTACTGCAGCTTAAGCAATATGATCTGTCAGTGAAACATGTTCCTGGCAAAAACATACCAGTTGCTGATACGCTATCTCGCAAGTCAGTACCAGACACATACCCCAACCTTATTAAAGGTATGGATTCACAGGTACATGCTGTATTTGCGAACTTACCTGTCAGTGACCGCAAGTTGCAAGAAATTGCAAACTTGACTGAGCAAGACACAAAATTGATTTTGCTCAAAGAAACGATTCTAAAGGGATGGCCCAGTTGCAGAAAGCAATGTCCACCGGAAATAGTGGAGTATTGGAATTACAGAGATGAACTGACTATAGCAGATTCTCTTATCCTGAAAGGATCCAAACTCATAATTCCTACTGCACTCAGATCCAAGATGTTGAAAGCTGTGCACATTGGCCATCTAGGCATTCAGAAATGCACGAGGCGAGCGCGAGATATCATGTTCTGGCCGAACATATCAGCTGATATCACCAAAATGGTAGAAAGCTGTTCAATTTGCCTGAAATGGTTTCACCATTATGTGTACGGACGGACAGAACACGTGGAAACAGACCACTTGCCTCTCATATCTATTATGGGAAAACCACTCCATTCATGTCCTCCCAGATTACAGCGTATATACTGCAGCTTAAGCAATATGATCTGTCAGTGAAACATGTTCCTGACAAAAACATACCAGTTGCTGATACGCTATCTCGCAAGTCAGTACCAGCCAGACACATACCCCAACCTTATTAAAGGTATGGATTCACAGGTACATGCCGTATTTGCGAACTTACCTGTCAGTGACCGCAAGTTGCAAGAAATTGCAAACTTGACTGAGCAAGACACAAAATTGATTTTGCTCAAAGAAACAATTCTAAAGGGATGGCCCAGTTGCAGAAAGCAATGTCCACTGGAAATAGTGGAGTATTGGAATTACAGAGATGAACTGACTATAGCAGATTCTCTTATCCTGAAAGGATCCAAACTCATAATTCCTACTGTACTCAGATCCAAGATGTTGAAAGCTGTGCACATTGGCCATCTAGGCATTCAGAAATGCATGAGGCGAGCGCGAGATATCATGTTCTGGCCGAACATATCAGCTGATATGACCAAAATGGTAGAAGCTGTTTCAATTTGCCTTGAACATAGAACTCAAATGCCCAAATAGCCTCTGCTATCACATGTTGTACCAGACCACGCATGGCAAACTGTTGCTACGGACATTTTCACGTGGAATGACAAGGACTTTCTGGTAACTGTCGACTATTACAGTCGTTACTTCGAAGTACAACAGTTACATAGCATGAAATCCAAAACTGTCATTGCCAAGTTGAAAAGTGTGTATAGCAGGCATGGTGTACCAATTACACTTGTGTCAGATGGAGGTCCACAATTTACATCCCAGGATTTGCGGACTTTGCAAAAGAATGGGATTTCCATCATGCCACCTCCAGTCCCAGGTATCCCAGGTCAAATGGCTTACCGGTAGCTGAACGAACGGTGGACATTGTGAAACACATTTTCACAAAAGCCAAAGCGGCAGGTACAGACCCATATTTGGGCATACTGGAATATCGAAACACCCCCATAACTGGTTTGGAATGGTCACCAGCACAGTTATTGATGGGTCGGCGGCTTCGCTCCAGTTTAACGACCACCTGTGAGCAGTTATTGCCAAAAACACTGGATACCGGTACTGTTTCTGTTCGTGACAAAATCACATCCAGTCACAAACAGAGCAAGACACACCATGATAAGAATATCATAGCTTTAAAACAGCTAAACACTGGCGACCCTGTTAGAGTTCAGAAAGACAACAAACTCTGGAAACCAGCAGTTGTAGTCCAGAAATGTCCAGAAACACAATGCCAGATCCTACATTGTTCAAACTGCAGATGGCGCAAACTATCGCCGTAACAGACGCTTTCTAATGAAAACAAGGGAGAATCCCATTATGCCACAGACAGCTGATTGTGAGTTAATGTTTCAAAAACAAAATGACATTCCCGGCAAACCACAAGCTCCACAAATCTGTCAAAGCCCTTGTAACGAAACCAATCCTATAGATTCACATAGTCCACATGGAAATGCCAAGTTAACAACTGCAGGTATGCAACTGCGCAGTGGTCGTATTGTATAGATAAGAATGCATAAAACTGTATCTACATTGATACATAGTATACAAAACAATAGTCTAGGACATACACACTGTGTACATCAATGTGATTAAACTCAGTGACAGTTCTGAACATTGACTAGTCTACAAGAGTGTAATTCTCGTGAGCCATAATTAGGCTTTGCCGACAGATTAACTACATTAACAGTTTATCTAAGTACATGTATCAGCTGAGTCAACAATTACATAGTCCTATGAAATCACATTATATATGATTTCAACGTTGGTTTAAAGGGATCCACTCGATATGCACAGCATATTAATTAAAAAATGGAGATGTTGTAATATCACATTCATACATGTAAATGATGTATACAGGTTGTATAACTATGTGGTTTAAACCTCTACTGCAGCATGCCATGTAGTTGTCTACCCTGCTGTATTTGATACCTATATATAGTGCTGCTATGCTGCTAATTACTACTTTCACATACGCTCTCTCTCAGTGAACAGTCACATATATGTTTATGTATAATAAAGTGTATAGTTAGAATACTAAGTCATTCTTCATTACATACATACCAAATACCGTACATAAAATTACACGGAAAACCTTGTCATTTCATACATGCATTCCTCAGATGACCCTCTATCATGCTGTAGTAAAATCCATGGACCCACCACCCAACCCTTACTCCAAGGTCAACGTCACAAACTTAGCACA